>JTDE01000680.1:32632-56588 GCA_014338405.1 Paragonimus skrjabini miyazakii
TATAAAATACGGGAAAATACTCGAAATCGAACAGCCACATCAAGAAATCATTTCTATAAAAACTACACTGATAAATATTTCAAGATGTACATGCTGTGTGGTGCAGTTTTTTCGACTTGTTTTTGCTTAACCGATGGGGCATTACTCGTAATTAGTGCTTGAACTGCAATTTAAGATTATCTGGAAGACGTTTTAAACTTCAATATTTATTCGGTGTACTAGTAGGCACTCAAACGAGGTTTCTTTTAGAACCTTCACTATATAATATTTTGTAAGAACCGACAATTAGTTCTCCCGTTTAAAATTTTCACGGTTACAAATAGTTCCAAAAAGATTTTTCTGTTAAACAGTACACCTACATTTGATCTTGAAATCACATCACATGGAAGTTTGTTAAGAGTGATAAGAGGCGGTTGGGTTGTTGCTGTTTGTCTTGTGTACTTTTATCATGTGTACCGTAGAAAAATCGTAATTCCTGTTGCCTAACGCCACTGTGTGATTAACGTGGGGTCAAAATGTGGTATTATGAAATTTCTTAAGGATTGCATCTATTTTCATTTGCAGTTTGCTAACTGAATTTGATTTGAATTTTTATCAAATTGTCACCTTGACATAGCAGTCAAACTAGAAACCATGTGAACCAACTTCATGCTAGTTACTCAGTACTTTAACAGGCATGCCTTCCTTCGAAATGTTCCGTCAACAGCTGTTACCTATTAGTTAATCTGGTTTGATTGTGTGAACTTTTTGGTTATGTAAAAATTACTACATTTCTCAACTCAGTCCATTTTTGCATCGGTTTTATGATTACTTGTTTACTGATAGTTCGGTTTAACGTATGTTTTCCAGCCAACCTGTATGGAAAGACACTATATCATTTTACATATCTGTTTCCATTTTAGACATAAGATTTCCCATTTTATACAAAAGCAACTCACTTTGGTGCATTAGAATTCCCACGTTAAAATATTGGACGTGACGGCAAGAACGCGATTGGTCCAACTAACCGGAACGGACAACCAATCTTAATTAGAGCACTTCGGTTTGGCTACTTTGATACACGAAGTGGTATTGGTTATTCAAGGGACGTCAATGGCTTTGCTTAATGAGAACGGGGTTAGCGGTCAGAATGGAGCAAAGATCATCTGACCCTGTCCCTAATAATTCATCAAACTGCTGACCGTATTGGTTCCTTTGACAAGTAAAGAGGTGCGACTGGTTAGGAGTGTCTGCGGATCTCGTGTCCAATAGGAGTTAGGTTTAGGGTCGTGGTAGATTTCGAGTTGTAATATGAGAGTGAATCAGTTTGTGAGGACATTTTCATTAGTTCTCTTGTATAAATGGCAGACGGACGCAATTACACTTGGATCAGTCCCGAAACATGCAGACCTATTATCGAAGCATTCGAAAGGGGCGATTACTGGCGTATGGTTGCCACTCTGAATGGAGTCAGTTGCAATACCGCTTACAAGTGGCTTCATGTGGATTGCATCAGTTATGAAGCGCAGCCTTGCAAATTACGTAGAAGCAAGATTCTGACAGATTCTGAGATTGATATGTTGTTGGAGTAGATTTCCGTAGACCCAACAGTTACATTGCAATTTTGTTGAGATTGCCCGTCAAGGCTAAGTTCGAGAAGGAATTATCAACCACAACGATCAGTAAATACTTGGATGGTCGATGCATAAATGTCAACAAACTGTGCCAAGTGCCCGTTGGCATGAACTCAAATGAGAATTTGGAGTTACGGCGGCTGTTTGCATATCGACTGATGGAGTGTTACGCAAATTCGAAGACTACTTGCTGGATAAATGAGACAAATTTCAATTTATTCTGTACGAGGTCAATGGGACGTTCACTAAAAGGAACAAGAGCATGCGTCTCTGTAACAAACAGCTGAGGCCTTAATCTTCATTTGATTGGACCTATAACATCAATCTCGACAAATGAATTGAGTCTGTCTAGAGTGTATAGTTAGCGCGACTCCTTTCTTAAACAGGTCTTGGTAACATTCTGTATCTTTCCAACACATCTAATCCGTAACCGGAAGAGTTATGAGATAACAGATTTTTTGCTATGCTCTTCTTAAATGTCGCGTAAGTTATTGGATACATAAAAACCGAAACAACCAATTAATTTGCCTTATTGATTAGCATTCCTGCTTCTAGCACTCCATCCACCATACACGCCAATATGTACCATTTGTTAACTGTCCCTTATTAAATCATGAATATTTTGGTCATTGTGAATTCATTTTCACAGGGAAGACTCTGAGAACGCATATCCTGATGGCGAAACAGGAGTTCTTTCAGGTGTACAAAATATTATTGATTTATGTACGTGTTTGACCAAATGGCTGCTGACACTGACGTTGTATGCGAACGCAAATGATTAAACAGCCCCGTTTTAAAAGTTCAGTCCTACATATTTGGAAGATTCAATTTGTCGAAAACGTTCTGTGTTAAATGCTGTGTGGGTTTTCTAATTTACTGAGAGGATTAAGACAGATGATTTCATTAGTTCTAGCAGTCACCATCCAAAACTCACGATAAATGGATCAAGGGTGAGCGATATTCTTTGGCCTGCGGTAACAGTAATCTGCCACAAGTCGAAACTTCCTGCCGGATATACTGCAGGATAATTCGGACTCAAGAACGCTCCTGAAGTTTGGTCGACAAAGGAATATGTTTTGCCTAAGGGTGAAATAAGACAAAACAGAAGAGGGACATAACTCGTATGCAGACCTATAAGAATGACTCATATTGTTCATTTACAGAGACATGTCTGTCTCCTCTGCTTCTATTTTTAAGACACTCATGCTCCCTGACGTTCGCTATCACTTCAACGCTCCGCTATGATCGGTTTCTCACTTGCTGAAACATTTCAAATGTCTTCGGACTCGTAGGTCAGCACTACGCGATAAGAACATTTGGACGACAGCTTATATCCGGATTTGAGTGTCCTATTCCAAATTGTGACCAATGTGGATCGACCGCATGGCCAAACGGACAAAAAGAACTGTGAGGAGAGGTTTGCGCATTTTGTAAGGTTTATTGTAGCAATACGCAATACGACAGTTATTACTTCATTTCGACTGACGCGGTTATACTTCTAACTGATTATTTCTCGAGATGCACAGGGAAAGTTTTGGAGCTGACAAATCGCGAACCATTCATGTAGAACATAACATACAATGGCATTACAATGTACAATTGATAAACCACATGATTTTATAAAAGAAAATTGTAAGTTATTGAGGACTTCAAATTTTCCTAAAATAGATTTTTTCAAGGCGATTCTTCGGTAATTCAAATACTGAACCTAACGTGAAATCAAGCGTTTCAGCGATGATTTTAGAAGTTATTAATTATTTGCTCAGGGTTACCGAACCTTCATAAATTATTCAGACATTTCCAATTTTACCTTTATTGTATCATGAATATAACATTGCTGTTGAGTATTTTTGTGATTTGTGAATCATATTAGAACAATGAATGTAAGCAGACTAATTCTGGAAGAGTTTTAACGATTCTTGTTCAAGATATCGTTGAGTTTAAATTGTATTGTCAGTTCACAAATTCCGTAAAACGGTCAATCATTGAAGAATTTTTCAAATTGATACTGATAGTTTGCAAAACATTGCAAACATTGCAAACATAAACCATCACAAGGTCTTGAATAGTAAGGCTGTGTAAACAGGATAGGAATGCTAAGCAAACCACATATTTCATCACAGTTACAAAATAGCATTATTTGAAAAATGATTGACAACTAGTCTAAATGACTGATTAGTACAATGGAACTTGCTACTCAAACAGCCCGATTTCCTCATGCCTGCCACTGCGAATGGAAAAGTATATAAGATTTAATTCAGTTATGTAAAAAGCACTCTCAGTCTTTTTCGATAAGATTGTGCTTGTTGTGGTGCGACTGCGCATGTGAATTCACATGGGTGACCGTGTTTCACGAAATTCAATTTTTAGCTCCATGGAGTGGGTATTAGTTACTTTGATTGTTTTGTATTCTACCACTAAAAACTTACTCACTCGTCTTGTTTTACACACATTTCAATTCTAAAATGCTTACTCACCACAATCACGCTGAGAGATCAACTAAGGTGTCACCGTCGAAGATTTCTCTGGCAAACTGGGCTAGAGTTTATCAACTTATTTGGTTTTGTCCACCTGTCCATTAATTATTAGATACAGGACGTGACATAGACTTCAAATTTCAATTTAGAGTAGGGAAAACCGGACTTTCTTGGATTACCCTCGCGTGTTTTGTTAGGCGAAAGAAAACTGTGGAAGCACTGTGACAACTTGGAGTCCCATCGGTAATCTTGTTGAAAGCCCACAACTATGGAGCTTGTGTTTTACAGTTTACACCAGGCTGTTTACGTTAAAAGAATTCAGATGAAACTTTGAAAATTATCCACGTTGTCAAATCATTGACTGATGTTACTTTCTTAGTGGATTACTATTCTACCCGAAGCAACGTTGGATAAATTTTACTTAATTCAAGGTATTTAAAATAGAACACACTAACCTTCAACTAGGAGAGATTTCATACCCACGACTACTACTAGGAGTAGCAGGCTATTGCACCAATTGCGGCACATTGTAGTTTGTAGTCAGTGTCTGAGTGAACCGGTTATCGGTTCATTTATAAGACAGGAGAGTTTGTAACAGATTCATAATTGGTGCATTAGACTGGCTCCGTTATTGATTTCGTACTGTAGGTAACACGAAACAACAGGTCACAAGCAACTAATTAGATGACTGGTATTATTTCATCCGATCCCATCTCACGGCAACATGCTTTTTTTGTGGAGCTGGATACAAACTACTGGTTAGTTAAGGTGCAAACAATCTTGAGCTAAGTTTGCCTGAAACTAGGATCAGTCAAACTGTTCATCACACTAAATTATATCATGACCTAATTAGTGTCGTTCGCTGTGAGTCATATCTTGAGGAGATTACGCAGTTAATCGATATAACTTAATGAAGGATTTGGAACAGTTTGGATCATGTGAACTGTAATAACCCAGTTAGCACATATTACAAAGGGAAAGTCGATACAATTCTATGGATAAACTTACCAATAGGAACCGTGAAATTTAGCATCCTTCCACGTGCGACTTCAATGGAATATTGCCCACTTTCGAAGATATTAACTAACCATAAGCAAAATGTGACGACTCAAAAAATATCAGATATGCAGCCATGAGAGCACTTCAGTAAAGTTTTACTCAGATAAAAACAGGCTTGATTGAAGGTGGTGGAAGTTGTGCACATCAGCATGCCACAATAAAGTGGAGTAGCTAAGCAAAAAGCGGTTGAGTTATAAGTACAAGTCCAATACTGTGCTTGAAAATGTCCCCCAAATATCTAATTGTTTGGGCAATGTGAATCAACGAAGATGAACGTTGTTTACTTCAAATTGCGATGGTTTAATTTGTAGATAATGACAACCCTTGAACAGTTTAAAAGAATTCAGAGGAATACAGGATTACACCAACGCTACATATTGGTAGTCTTTAGAGACTAGATGTTAATCAACCCAATCAAAATATCACCTGTCATTCTAACAAATAAATGAAAGGGGTAATTTAAGGAATTCAAACCATACTGTTTAAATAGATCAAAACATTTCGTTCATCTTATTTGTCAATTTATTAAGCTAGCAACAAACTATTCAAAAATGGAAATACTGGTGAAATTTGTAAATGGCCGGTGAATGGTAAAACAGTAGTATTGATGTGATTGAAAACAATCAAATTTTAATTCAAGTTTGCTGAAGGTTATGATTAAGGAAGGGATAATTTGCGTCCACTCAAACCCACATATCGAGTATTTGTTTAGGTGAATTTAATAATTTATTGTTCTGCGCATATTCTACTCAAATTTGAGTGCCATACTGATCTTCCATTCTGGAATGATATGTTCTAAGAACCATTTTAAACTGTTAATAATTTTTGTATTCATGTGACCACGTCCAGACTCTTCGTATGATCTCGGTAGTGTCACATGAATACATCTTGAAGTATTTGTTTACCTGTAGGTAGCAGGTGTTAATGTGTATAAAAAAATGGTTATTTCACCGTCGCACTGGAATGCGGTGTTTATAGGGATATCTGCAAACTGTGCAATACATCGTATACCGATTCGGGATCTTTAAAAAGTATAGGTAACATCAAATGCCATCTGGCTGAAGTGAACCAGTAGCCAACGGATAACATTTTCTGAGATTAAATATCCACTGAGTGGCTTTCCACTATACCGATTAAAGAAATAAGTTTCCGTGGTATAATCGGACTCTTGTTTGTTATGTACTATTGGACCTAATCAATTTGTCCTCAAGATTGTCTAGCATCATAGTAATCACTAGTTATATATATTCGGACTCTCTACTGCCTAGCATCCTGTCTCATGTCTGATAAAACTGGAGTCTCGCTCTCATGTTGGATATCAAATCGTTCGATCGATTGCATGACTACTGCAGGGCGATTAGTTATCCTTGTAATTAGTTCAGGTTGACTGAATGTTGTAGTCTCGTGAACGTCAAACTACTACGATACAAGATTCTGATATCTGCTGTTAGATCTAACATGATCCTGAATTATGACGGATTACTCTCCTCTACTTTGTTTATTTGGGAGTGAAAACACATTTTTGGCAAAATCAATGAGGTTTTTCCTAAAAATCACTTGCGACAGGTGGAATCACATCATACCATTTAACCAGCAAACAGACACATCAAATGGTTTTTCTTGAAAAAACATTCGTTGAGACAGGTTGGCAGTCTACAGAGCACACCAACTTACTAGCAAAGATGGTACCGTCAGCGTGTCCGATCAACCTGAAAGAATCCTTTTGTAAAGATGTTTGACATTTCTCGAGCTTGTCAAGCATTCACACTTCAAGTCCGTTGAGGCAGTCGTCTAATTGAACGAGAACAAAGATTTCGGTTGTGAGTAAAAGAAAGTTTCACCAAAGTAGCCAATCTCCACAATCGTCAGACATTTCAGTCATTGCTAGTAAATGCGGACATCTATTAATCCACTTCTTTCCACTGTGATTGATGTCTTTAATGCCTTCGTTTTCAGTTAATTTCAGCCTGCTTTTCATGAACAAAGACTGTGGTTCTGCCTTTGTAATCTTTCCGAACTCATCGATTCATTACTTACTGGGCTAAGTAATTGATGCGTTAGCTTACTCATGGTATTGCGAAATTGATTTTGATTATCCAGCAAGGATTGCCTACACCTGGCAAGCTTTGTCTGTTGAATGCTATTGAATGCTACTGAATGCTGTGTTCAAGGTTTAAAACCTAAACCAAGTTTGTTTACGATAACTTCAATCATACATTGCGCCATGGAGACAGCCGTCTTGTTTAAACAGTTAGGAAAAAACGGTTTAAACAAACAGCTATATTTAATGGACGTCCGGTCATATTGAGTAAAAGAATCAGGAGCACTGCCACATATTTCACACCAAAGAGGTTAAATCTTTGTGCGCTTGAAGTCAACTCTGCAAGCAACAATACCTACTGTTGATAAATAATTGGACAAATGTGATAATTTCTCGAACGTTTCAGACTTTGGCTGGATTCAAACACGCAACAGAAGTCGCATGACCAGACGAGGTAAATGCTCTACCAGCTGTGCTATGAAATCACGCCGGAAGGTCACAAACTTCACGTACGTACTCAGTTACCTACATCAGTTATTCGATAGACGGATTACTTATGTTGCTGTCTAGAATCCAAGCAAAGTCCGGAGTTCATGGAACTAGTTTTCTTCAAAAATATACCCTACCTTTGGAATTGATACTCATTGTGAATGCCTTGAAGCTTAAAAAATACTGCTCAGTAAACATGAAGAACCTTGTATCCACCAAGTGCGAACAAGTATTAGTCGAACAATTTTATGCCACGAAGTATGCCTTCTTGAAGTGTTCAAGGGACAACAGTAGAAGAATGACGTACGAGAATGGTGCTCATATGCTTAAACAAAACAACGAGAAGACTTGAATCATTTGACGTTCGCCGGAACCATGTTTCATAAATCCTGATCATATATAGACACGTAGCTAATTTTAAATGAGTCAAGATTCCACAGGGTAAAAGTCATGGCCTGAAGGAGTAAACGCACATAAAATTGGAAATCAGAATTGTGGGAATGCTGGCTGCCAGGGTAGGCGGGACGTCAAAAGAAATTGTTTCTGAGCACATAGGAAGACTGAGGTTTGATAGCCAAATCTTCAGCAAACGGGAGCATGCGGTTGCAGTTGTTTCGAAAAATCATCGAGATTATGCCATGAACTTTGAGTCTGTATTCTGTTTGGATCATGTGTCTTGTAACTGAGGATGCTGGGTGTCGTCCGTCAGCAGCTATGAAGACGCCTGGAGTTTCTGACTGAGGTCCGAGCTATTTGGGAACATGCCGTTGGTACGAGCAGCTAGTTGTCGGTGTGCCTTCTCTAGGAAGCTGATTAGGCAGCTATACCAGTATTTGTATGAACAGTGAAATGTGACAGATATGAACTATTTGCTAATAGCTGAGATACAGGGAAATTTCTGGTTCGCTGTACTGTACACAGTTTTGCAACGTTACGCCTTGCATACTGCGGTATTCGGAGACTCCCTCATCACTGTTGACCAAATGTTTCATTGAAGCGACAGTTATAAATACAACGTGCTCTTCGGTGCCGACTTGACGTCCATTGTTAGGATAATGGCCATGCTGTACCTTCAAAACAGGACAGAATCAAATTTCATGACGTAATCTCGATGATTTTTTGAAACAACTGCAAACGCATGCTTCCGTTTGCTGAGAATTTGACTATCAAACCTCACAATCTTCCTGTGTGCTCTAAAACAATTTGTGTTGACGTCCCGCCTACCTTGGCAGCCAGCATTCTCACAACTCTGATTTCCAGTTTTATGTACGTTTACTCCTTCAGGCCATGACTTTCACCCTGTGGAATCTTGACTCATTTAAAATTAGCTACTTGTCCATATATGATCAGGATTTGTGGAACGTGGTCACAAAGAACATCATGTGATTTACTTCTCCTCATTGTTCTATCCAAGTTCACCAAACAAACCAGCCGTTTCAAGGTTGACGTATTTCTAAGCCGAATTAATTAGCCGAACCCGAATCAACGTATATGAAACCGATTGTTAAAGCAAAATAGGCTTTTGTCAAAATAAACTATGAATAACTTGCCATTTTGTATATTCTAGTTGAAAAGTACAACATCAGCAAGAAAGAAACCACGGAAACAGTTTATAACAATCGAATGCTTAAATTTTTAGATATTCACAATTCGACGTATAGCAGAACTTGCATTGAACTCACAATAATCTCAGGAAGAATAATTTCTGAACGAAAACATGAGAATGCCGTTTAAGCAATTTATATGCAGCTGTCTTTCAAAGTACTCTTGTTGTTTAACACTTCTAAATGATTTTCAGTAGCTTGTGACAAATGCATCATCCATTTGCATATCTATCGAGTGCAATTCAAAAGATATCCTCAAAGTAGCTAGTGGTATGGTGTACCGTTATCAATAACAAATATCAGACTGCAATTTAATGTGCAATCTATGGAAGGATTTTGAAAACTGTGTTGTACAAAATTAATTGCGTGTGGTGTATGAACTACTTTACAGACAAAGAGGCATATACAGCATTAGAGCGACCCCAAATAAGTGAGCACAGAATTACACAGATCCAGATAGAAAATAAGCAGAAGAAATCACCAATATATATGATAAGTAAATAGTTTTATTCTATTCGAAGTAAAAGACAGTTGAAAACACAATAAAACTCATGACATGTTAACGAACACATCAACTTAGGGATTGTGAAAGGTTTACTAACTGGACTGAAACCCGGATAAGGGATCAAAAATCAACCGGGAGGATCATTTCTGGCCGGGTTACCGTAAGTCTAACGGATTTTATAAGCGCATCTTCGTTCTAAACCGTTCTATCTGCTAATAATAGCGTACATTTTCCCCACCTTTTGACTTTACATGACAAATATGTTCAATAACATGAATGAAAATGTCATCCAGTTTCTTTTCCAATCACTAAGTGAGACGTACTGACTGCTTGCAGTTTTACAGTCAACCAGAAACAGTCATCATTAAGGAAATAAGCAACCGACACCTTTTACTCGTCTCAATATATTACTAAACAGCTATTTCGTTTTTCAAGTAAAGCTGTTTGGGAAATTTTGAAGCTATGTTAATTACGATATTTGCTCCCGGTGATAGACCGAAGTTGTATATTATACTGTGCGTTGTTCAATATTGTCATAGATAACCAATGAGTCCAGCAAACCTATTCCAATTATGCATCGGTGGAATATTGCGATTTAATTATATTTTCCTCACAATTTACCGAGGTGCCTGTCTCAGTGGCATCAGATAACAATTTTTTAAAAGGCTTATAGGCTTGTTTTTGACCAGCTATTGTGGAGTAATCACACGAATGTGACCTTCTGAAAGTTTGATTTTGTCTTGTTGGTAGTAACGTAGCTTCAGCTGTGACGGAAGTTTGTACTAAAACTGACAGATTTACACGTTCAGTGAAATTAATGATAGGTTGGTGTTGACGAGATTGAAGATATCTGTTGATGAATAGAAATGCGTGTGTACTGTACACATTTTCAATCACCTACTGAATACACTCTCATCTGATGAAAGCAACTTATTGTTACAACTGAGAAACTAACCAGCTTGTGAAAGAATTTTTCCATAACTTCATAACAGTTTTGTGCTCAACATTGTAAACGCGTTCAAAATCGATGGTGCTACTTTGAATGCTTCATCCACTGAATAATAATTAAATCTAGACTATTTTTTAATCTTCTGACTGAAGTTATCAACTGACTGAAAAATGTGCACCGAAGGTCAAGTCTTCTTCTGCCATACAGATAATTTCGTTGACTACATGCCCGTCCTCAATAAATTGTTCAATAGATTTGGCGATGTTACCAGCAGGGTTTATTTATTACAGTTCAGAATGCACTTTTCGAATGCGTTATGCACAAACAGATGTGAAGTTTCCCTTAGAGTTAAAAGCAAAATTTACCCCAGTATTAAATAAGCGTCGAATAAACCAGCGGAGTTACCTATGGAGAACATAGGTTAAGCCCAGTTTGGGGCAAAATTATGAAACACTATTAACTACTAACACGAGGCAAGGTATAGTCTGTTACTTTTTGAAAGAGAACCATCCGTGGTGGTAATTTGAATGGAGCAACTCCAAACAGCAAACGCACGGTGATTTCCGACGATGATTATGTTAGTTATAACGCATCACCGAATCCGGCTCGTGAAATTATTGATACGATATGCATAATGTGCCTACAGGCTCATCAAGTGTTAATCGCTCAGCCATAAACCCAGATCAAAATTCACTCTGGCAATTAAAGCAATACTGTATGTCCTACAATCAAGATCGAACAGCTGACTTGCCGCCATGAGATAATTAGTGGTGTGTTTAGGTTAACTTTGACTTATTCACCATTGTTAAAGTAGCTTGTGATCTAATTAAAACTCGAGCCCAATTACGGGTTGATTCATTAAAGCTTAGGATTTCGGGTGCTACTCTTTGTGAGTAGATTGCCACAGCTTAAGTACAATGTGACTAAACACAACAGAGTTCAGTCCGTTTAATCTACACAGAACTAACCATGTTTAACCTAATGGTCTACTCTCACGGTTGACTAAATCTAAAATACGAATCCAAATGTAAATTGTTTATACATCGTATTCTCAATACTTCAGATGGCTGTGTTCATATGTTGAATTTCATAATTCCAGTTGAAAACACTGGATTATAAAATTTAGTTTACCCTTCGAGAAAGCTGTTAACTTGGTGAGTTAATTTCACTGGTCATGCAACAGCTTAATTAAGTAAGCACATTTTTGCTGCCCAGTAAAGTTGTCATTTTAAGCAGTTGGTAAATTTAATCTAATGACTATTGCAAAAATGCTGCACAGTGTTTATTAGGAAACTAGTTCAATTCCAGATCCTGAAGATGATGCACCCCAGCTCCGAGATTTATCAACAGGTACATTTGGGTCTATTTGCCCTCTACCATGGAAAGTTAACTGAACCTTCTACTTAGAAAATGTGATCAAATATGAATGTTATCATAGATGAAACTCAACTGTGAAAAGTCACGGATTCGACTGGATTCGAACCAGTGGCAGAAACATCATGCCTCAACGCGGCAAGCACTGTACCAACTGAGCTACGAAGCCACGCCAGGAGTTCGGATATTTCATATTTGGACTCGGTTACCCACTCGTCCCACTGTCTCGTATGGAATACACCGAATGATCCAGGGGATCGACTGCCCAGGCAGGATTTCTCAAACAGCTTACGCTGGAATCCACTAACGCCACTGCTGAGCATAGAAATTGTATTACTGATGCAATACAAATACAAATACAATACAAATATGAATGATTATCCAATCACATCGAGCAAATCGTTGACAAGTTGCTGCCAGTTAACAGATTACCCCATAACTTTATGTACTTTCATAGCTTAAAACTGGCTACTAGTCCAGGGTAATAAATTCATCGATTCACCGTCTCCATTTGATGCAATTGGCTGTCCAGGTAAAATATAGTGAAACAGGAAGATGTAGTGTTTTATAGTGAACAACGGCGAAACGAAAAAGTAGTTTGCGTCGCACTGTGTAACCTCGAGTTCAGTTAACGATCTTCGCAAAGATATGCAGCGCCAACAGATTTGCACAATAGAACTAGTTTCGTTTTTCTGTTCAAGGCCGGATGCCTGACCCAAGTGTTTAAAGTCTAATGACTACGCTGAGATTAGTTCCTGTGAGTTAGCACGCTGCAACTACTACAGAAATTGTTTGAAAACCAAGGTGTTTGGTTCAAGTAGGCAATGTAACCGTACCTATCGAAGGTGGTCATGTACTTTTGAATAACTATGACAGTTAATAGCACGTTAATACCTCTGAACATTAATTATGTAACTTATTCACCATTCGACCGATGAAGGTTCCTAACATTTTACTGCTGAGTAGTCGAGGATGAGATTAATTTCAAGTTGAACATCACCCACAATTGATCGCAACTGTCGCATCCCCATAGACTTTCCAGTCGGCCCCTTTCGAAAAAAAGCACTAGACTCGAGTTTCGCTCTCATTAGAGCTCGTCAGTAGTGCATATCATCGTCACTGCTTGGACTTGAACCACGGACACGCTGTTCCTAACATTTGTTCATAATTTTTGGTATATTGCTTTTTTTAAACATTCGAAATCATGTGTTAATCGTTAGTGCAATGAAACTGATAAAGCGAAAACGACGTTTCTACGCTAAAACCAACTTCTTGCTCTGGTACATACGTTCACATATGCAAACAAAATGTAATGAGGTTACGCAATATATATTCAGTACTATTTTGTATGCGTAATACCGCACTGTACGCCTTGTAATTTCACTTTTCTTGCAATCGTTATAACGTATACGTTGTTTTTCATTATTGCTGAACGTTTGGTGAATACATGACAGAAAACACGAGGCTTTTGGGTATGTTGACTAGTTTACTATCCCGATGTGAAACACATGAAGCTCTCTGTGATTGTATCAGGTGGTTTTCTTCCATTGTTTGACCAAGGGACAGATGAAACTTTTCAAGTTGCATGGACCGATAATGGAGTTCCAATGTCAAACTGATGTTCGTAGTAAAACTGAAGAGAGCACCTTCTTTAAAGTGGCATACCATGTTTACGACCGGTTCAACTCCGGTGAAGCCTGGATTTTGCACAAATGATTCTTTGTATATTCACTGCTCTACATCCTTGATAACCTGCGTTTAATCCGATCTCCACAATGCAATTATGAACTCACAAAAGTCGTAGGATGACTGTGGTAAAACTAGATCGCTGCGTTACCGAGCATAGGTGTAATGTTGGTGCTGTTTACCTGGATAACTAATACATGTATTATTGAGTAACAAGTCGGTTGCAACTTATAAACAAAGTCATTTGTAGACATTTCTAAACACACCGCGCACTAATATTTTGAGTCAAGCACATCGGTTGGTAATGCCTCATTTATTAACTTCTCGACACAAACCATTTTGAAACAACTAGTCAACATTTAGTTATGGACAATGAATGCAACACTGTTCAAATGAACTACACAAACAGTTGACTATAAACGAATAAAAACTGCGAATTTGTTCTAATACCGTCAGGTTGATGCGGTGATTAAACGTGAGCTGATTTCAAATGCTTTAATGACAGGTGACGCACTGCCGCCATGTCCACAATGCAGCTGCTGTAACAGCTTGACTTTGATCTGAGCAGGAGTTTCTCGTCAGATGAACAATCGTCAGGTGTTTAGCACTTCGACCATGTCTCGCCAAAAGCAAATGAAGTGAACGGTTTGGGAATGCAAAAGTTTCAGGTCTCCAACCACTACGGTTGGGGGCTTACTAAAAGAACTTGCGGGCTTACGGACGCCTTCGGGCTTCTTTCGGAAGACTCAGATGGCATCGTATAAACAAGGCGAGACAAACAATTATTACGTTGCTTGGCTTCTGATGAGGAATGAAGTGCTTCAGAGCTGGAGATGACAGAAAAACTAGGAGCTCTAATGTGATCCACGAAGCATAGAAGTTCCATTCTTAAATGTTAATTAGGTAAATAGGCTCACTTTGTTGAAAAACAGACGTGATATTGTGGTGGATTGCCAGGCCGGAGGTGCGAGTATTCAAAAACTCGGCGGAGTACCTAAACGCGGAAGGCAGGCACGTCCACAAGCCCTCAACGATCGGATGGCGGACAATGGGGGCAGTCGGATGAGTCATCGCTCGACCAGATCGGACCAACGGGCGAGACATGGCAGGCAAAATAGATTGGACGACGAAATCGGAGGCGCGATTATTCCAACACTCGGGGGAATATCTCAACACCACCGTGGAATACGATCAAAGCCCCTTGTGAATAGATGGAGAACAACACGAGCGACCGGACGAGCTATCGCTCAACGGAATCGGACCAATGGACGAAGAATGGTAGGTGAAGAAACCGCCTGATAGACGGCGCCGATCACACACCTAAACCGGGCAGAAGTGTACACGACGCGTGAACGGAAACCTGGGGCTATGGTGGACTGGAATGCTGACTCATAAACGCGAGCGCGCGCGTAGCATGTGAACTAGCGTGTTGGACAATAAAGATTGTGCTTTATTGGACACCTTTTCGCTACAATATCACTCATGTTTGCATATCTTGCAAGCCGAACTCACCAATTCCATTAGTTAGGTTTACTCTTGAAATTAGCTACCCGAATTAGCCGTTAAGAAGAAGTAATCACTTCACGTATGACACTAACGTGGGTGCTCGTTTTCGAAAATGTTCCACATTTTGGTGAACAACTATTCTTATTCAAGACTGTGACTGTTCTGGTGAGATGTTGAAACGACTTCTTTATGTCCAAGTTTGTAAGATTCTGGAGTTATCCAAGAAGATAACTGTTCTACTCCTACTTACTGCACCACTCCGAAAATATTGTCTTTTCTCACTTTATCTTAATCGAGATCCCAACACCACAAAGTCTTATATTTCTCATGAGCTTACCATATTTGCGAAGGTGCGAATGTTCGCAGATCGATTATCAAATTAACGATTATATTTACATGACCACTGAGAATTTCGCCTTTCAGTTCACTGCAGAATCTAGTGTGGAGCATGCTCATTTGTTGAATTGGGGCGCTGGTGAAAAAGGACGTAGGTGTGTCATGCAAATCCTTTGCAGACTTGGGGCACATAGGTTGACTGTCTGATCGTAAGATTTATTTTTTTGTTTTATACCTTGGCCTTTACAAGAAAATCTTGAGTAGAACGTAGCTTGCATTTTTGCTTTGATCTGTGCTCTTTGAAAAATGGGTTGTCATCGATTTTATAACCAGTAGTGAGATTTTTTGGAGAGTGAGCTGCCGCACAAGTTTATCACTCGATAAACATACTGCTGAAGCGTTTGTTACAGAGACTTTATACAAATGTTTAAACCTACAGCTACAACAGACAATGTCTCTTCCTCTGTATATGATGACAATGTTTCACACATCAGTGCCTTTTCGGTCACCTTCTCACCCATAACCAAAGTTTCGTCCAGAACCTCGAATTACAGAATGTTGTCAACGGTTGCACTTTAAGCAGCAACTTCGTCTGCGTTGGCGGCCGTAAACATTGGTGACTTGCACAACTTCCACCTAAAAGTAAGCAAGCCAGCAAAAACACCAGCAAGTTGCACTTAAAATATATACATACACATCATATTCCGTAGACGTTCAGTGGCTTGTCACCCAACAGACAAACACCCGGTTGCAGTTCCGGCAATACAGAACTATCTTGCGGTGATTTCGATGTTCCAATATTAAATTACTTGGGCACAATGAAACTATAACTTCACTCTGTAACGTGGAAAGCACAAAATTTGAGTTATTTGAGAAAACACTTTTGACAGCTACAATGATCTCAAAATAAGTGTAATTTCACTACAATTTTTACAGCGCATCCTCCACGTACTTCGGCTTTTTCTAGCCAAATTTTGTCAGCCCAGATCACTTAAGGATAGATAAATAAACAGTTTGGATGGTTTAAGTTGAACACCAACACACTTGATTCCAGATTTCTAATTCGGATAATTCTTTCAGCTAACGTAATTCGAATGAGAATGATAGATTTGTAGGTGTGAGTGTAGTTCACAGGTTAGAAATTGGTTGGTTAAAAATAATCTGATGGTAAAGATTGCGATCGATTAGTAGTGGTTTTGGATTAATGTCCTTTCAAAATAGACAGAATAATAAATGTTTCACAAAGTGAAATAACAATATTTTGTCAGAAAGCAGTCTAATGTCAAAGAGTGTGCAGAACACTGGATAACTTTTTCAAACGTATCGACACACAGGGCCGATTTACTACTGCGCCAATGCAAATAACGACGAATTTCATTAACAAAATGTACTTGGAATTTCTGTTGGCAGTAGACGTGAAACCTCAAAAAAGCGTTACGCATACGACACTGAAAATAGCAATACCATACGTCTTACTACAAACCACAACATTATCACCGATTTCCACTAAAACATGCAAGCTAGCTCAAACATGACCAGCTTCTTACGCGATTACTTGTATAGATTAAGTTTGCTGTACATGAGAAATAAAATTCGAAGGCTGGTTTCTAGCCTCAGTAAACACAGTACCAAACATAATGAAACTGTGAGCGCCCGTAAAATGGCTGCCGGGCCATACTTGGTAACACCGCTTGCTAACCGTATTAACAACCACTGCAGCCAGTCAGCACTCTTGAAGCATTCAAGGTGAACTTTCCATTAAAATGAAATTGCTTATTCAAGTTTGATGGTACACTAGCCATTGCCAGTAGCAATTCTATACAGTATGTTCAAGAAAAATTTGAGTTGATGCAGCAGCTGTTATTATAGTAACTCCAAAACTTTCATTTCCGGTCCAAACCCGCAGGTCAAAGTTTTCATGCAGTGCAACATTTTCACCTATGCTTAATATGAGTTATTTGCCAATGTGCGAACAGAATGCGAAAAATGTCGTTCGAAATGACATTCGTCTTCCTTTTTGCTATTAAGTATGACAACAAAACTAAGTGATAACATTTTACACCTCGGATTTTACTCCAGATTTGCCGCAAATTGTGGATCGTTACAGAATTGTACGTTGTGCCAGAAACCGACATTGTATATTGGGGCTATGAAATTTGCATTAAGAAAATATTTATCTGTGAAAAATAATATGGTGAGTTAGCAGGTAGAAGAGCAGCATGGCGCGTCGTGTGTTGCAAAAATTTTGGTTCAGACGACCCATTCATCATCCGATTTAACTTCCATGGGCGTATTGAGATTGAAAAGAACACAGCGTAATGAACACTTTCTTAAACGCAACATTTCAACATTTTCGGATGGCCTTCTTCAGGAGTGTTGTAATGTGAACCATGTCAACAAATTAACAGGTCACGTGGTTACATCTTAAACGCGACACCCACATTGTGACTTCTTTCATTACAGACTGCACTGATGTCACGATATACTACTAAAACATTCGAAGTAACATAACGTTGCTACTAAAGTCTGTGAGTTGTTTAATCTGTGTTATTTGCCGTCATTCCATCCATATATTGCGTGATCAAGCCACAAACACGGATTCATTGTTAATCTCGGTGGTAATTTCTATGCCATTCTTACTTAACCGCATCACAGCAACGATCTACAAGTGAACCGTCTGAGTTAACACAATGAGTTTTGCTATTCTGAAGTTGGTCTATATGTACTTGGTACTAGGTTTCTATTTAACTCACTTGTTCACCAAACTTACAGTTGAGCCACGCTTACCACCAGTATACGTTACTTCCTGCGGTCCACCCTCTGAACATGCAAGTCTTGTTCGTCTGAAAACAGTTAGCATAAGGACGAACAGGAAGATCTATCAACGATATTAACCATACTGTGCGAATCACACGATGTACCCGACCCTTCAATAAGAGTAAATGTTGTTTGTCTGTGATAAACCCTGAGATGTCGTATGTCCAAAATGACAAACCTGACGCTATCGATCTTGGTTAGAATAAACAGTGTCCGTCTTAGCTCATATATATGGCCGTCAGTCATGGGTGTAAGAGGTACGCATATTTATATGTCCTAAGGCAGTTTCGTGTCCCAAACACACGTGCACTGCCCACATAGTGCCTATACCGATGACAGTTGTGTTCTAAGAGCATGCGAACAATTCCATGTTCACCGAATGTGGAAGATGTGGCGCAATATGTGACAAAGCTGCAGACTGCTGCGTCTGTATATGACGACAAATCGGTGTTGTCTATTTTTAGTGAGAAGCAAACTAATGAAATCATGTGTTAAACGTAACAGCGTGCACTACTCACCAGTGGATAATAAGAATGAGCAGTCACTTACACTATGTATGAAATGATATAGATTGAACATCACTTAAAGTTGATCGCAGCTGTCGCATTCCTATACACTTTCCCGTCGACCCCTTTCGAAAACCTGAAACACTAGACTCGAGTTTTGCTCTCATTTGAGCTCATCGGTAATGCATATCCTTGCCAGTGCCGGGACTAGAACTCCGGCAACGTAATCATCAGGCAACGATGTATCGATTGCGCCGTTGACGTCACATTAGGTGCGACCGAATTTATTAATGCGAACGATCAACCGGTTCCGCTTGTGAGTAATGATCCGATAGCTTTGAACTAATCGATTTACTTGATGGTTTGGATCGCAACAACAAACACATGACCAGTTTGGACATCGCCTCCTTGTTTACAAATGTCTCTCCGATGCAGAGGGTCAAAATAATTTGTTAGTATATTGACTCACCTCAATTGAACATAGGATTGCCTACGTCTGAGCTAGAACGCCTTTTATTACTATGCACGGCAAACGTAAATTTCTACTTCCAGGAAACTGGCTATACACAAATCGGTGGTGCTGCTATGGTCCGTCCACTCGATCCGCTAACAACCGATATTTTCGTTGCCCATCTGGAGCAGAATGCAGACGCTGTTATCATTCTGGCTCATTTCTATCGGCATTGTGTTGATGATGTGTTGATAGTTACCGATACCAAGGAGTTGGCAATCAGTATGCTCGATTCAGTGAATAAGCCGAATTCCAAAATAGGCTTCATCATTGAGCACGAACAGGATGAAACCCTGGCGTTTTTGGATATTCTCATGAAGCGCCATAACAACGGTTGCTTACAGCGGTCTGTCTATTGGAAACACACTTGGACTGGACAGTATCTGAACTTTCACAGTTTAGTGCCAATCCAGTATAACCGGGGTCTAGTGAAGCCTTAGTTCTATCACGCAAGAAGAACTTGCTCAAAAGAAACATTGACCAAGGAGATGTCATTGTTGAACCACATTCGAAGAAAATGGCTATCCGTCGGCATTTGTTGAGAAATTCAGCAAACAAAAGTCGACTGCCGCGATGTGTTCAACAGCCCACAAACTAAATGTCTATCTCTGTCTGCCATACAAAGGTGACGACATTGCCACTTTGGTTAAAACCCGTCTCACGGCGGCTATGGGACGCACGTTCTATGCAGCCCAACTGGTCATGCTGTTCACCACCACCCGAATCCCAACACCATCTTTGAAAACACAGCTACCGCTCAACGGCAAATCTTGCATCATCTACGAATTCTCATGTGAGTGCCGGGCCACTTACATAGGCAGAACGGAACGGCAATTACGTCATCGGGTCAGCGAACACATGCCAGTTTGGGTTCGCAAGACGCGCATGTATAACACAATACCGGGCTCAAGTCAGAATGTAACAAGTCACAGGGAACCAGCATCATCGATCGCCCGACACCTGGTAACTTGTGGACCCCAAATGAACCTGAAGAAGGCGTTTTGGATACGCTACGCAACAAAAAATCGAAGGCTTCTCTGGTTTGTGGAGGCGGTAGCAATTAGCAAATGAAAAGCATCCCTGTGTGTACAGAATGACTTGTTCGTCAGTACCAAATTGCCCTGGTAATTGATGTGTATGGATTTGTGTGAGTATGCATGTGTTTGTGTGGTTGTTGATTTTGTTGTTTGGCTTCACAATGCCCACTGAACTTTGTTATGTAAATCCACAGACTGCAATATGTACTTGATGAGAAGCAACGAAATGTGCTCTCGAGATACACTGTGCAAAAAACTGCTTCTGACCTCTCTGTTCAAATTTGTTTCGGGAAAAGTTTGTTTTGCTTATTGTAATTGTTTTTTTCAAAAATCGGTATGGCTGCTGTTGTTGTGATCGTTTGCATGTGGCAATGTTTACACAAGGATGCTTGGATTATTTTAAATTTATTTTTTCATTTTTGTCGTTTGGTTATCATTTTTTCAGTTGCTTATTTTTTATTTGTAGGAAATGGACTATACTGCGACTTTCAAGGCAATGTTTGAGGATTGTAAATTTCACACGTTCACACCATTCCAGGAGTACATTCAGAGTTACATAGATAAGGTAGGCTTTATTTACGTTCGTTGGACGAGCCGTAAATCGAAGATAAGTTAAGGTAACATGGTTTCCTGAAATCCGTGCAGATTTGTTGTTGTCGTACGAAGTATAAAGGGCGCGGAAGTGTAGTATGCGTTCACACTAGTAGCTGCTCCGTTCAGTTGACTTAAGCTGTGATCAACGTTGATAAGAAGAACACAGGAGAACTCAGAATAAATGTGTATTTAGACCGTTAGGGATAAGTTATAATGGTCTCCTTCAATTCTGGCCAAACATGAGATAACATACTGGAAGCCGTCGGTGAATTCTGCAGCCGGCGAAAACATAGTCCAACAGTCATCGGAATCAAGATAGAAGGGTTGTAGCTGAAATGGTAGGAGTGGGAATCAATGTTTTCCTCGGATAACTAACGAGCACCGAAGCTGGTCATTGTCCGTCAGGTAAGTGAGCATTGACTCACACACACATGGCAAGCTACATTTGAGCACAGTCAATAAGCAATAAACAGAACAATACGCACGTTGTTGCTGATAGAATGGGACGCGTTACCCATGTTTATACCATACCGTAAGTAGAAACAACCATGTGATAGCTTGGACCGTTTTCCACCGGGAATACTATAGGGGAACCAGGCTGAACATATGATTCAGATGAATAACTAACCAACAAACGTGGCTGCATAGCTTTCATTAGGAATTACTGTGATATTCCGTGTACACTTTCAGCGATGTCCTCATTGTTGTTGTTCACGTTGGTGCCTATATGTCAACATGTCTCTTGTTTTGTTTTGTTTTAATGCATCACTGTCACATAAGTAATTGAGCTGCCTGTTGGTTGAATTCAAATGCTGGTAAGTTGTCGTGATGCATTAGTTGTTTTCATGATATTACTGCACATTTTTTCACAATATAATCAATGGATTATATCACATGAATGATATAAGATCACCGTTTGGTGTCCACTATTTACCGAAAGTGCAGGAGGTTAGAGCAGCAGAATAAGTGTTTCGGATGTGGGCAAGCATCAAGTTGGGATCACAGAAATGGGTGTCCATATTTGGCTAGACTGGGTGCTTCACTTTCCGGTGTGATGGATTGTTTTTCAAATGTAATCTAAAATGTGAATTGGGTAGTAATGAATAATCAGTGCCAAACGTGTTGGAATCAAACGTCGCCAGTGCATCGGTTTTGGCTCCTACCGAGCTTCCTGAAGCCGTAACGGTAAATGAAGCAGTTGATAGTAATTATTTGTACAATGTTTTAAAGTTTCTGTTTAAGACCATCGTGTTCCCTGGTAACCACTCCGAAAAGAACAAGTCAACAGGACATTGTTGGCTGGTTCCTACGAGGAAACATATCACTGGAAGACCAGCGGATGATATTGAAATCCATGAGATATCACTATCCTGATTTACTTAAGGATCCTCGAACGTTGATGGGCACTCCGTGAGCTTGTAATAAATTAGTCATCGGGAATGGAGTTTACGTTCACTTTGGTTTAATACGTGGTTTATGCATTCTTCTCTGCCGGCCTCCTGAAATTGTTCGCAATAA
Organism: Paragonimus skrjabini miyazakii; assembly: GCA_014338405.1. Lineage (NCBI taxonomy): Eukaryota > Metazoa > Platyhelminthes > Trematoda > Plagiorchiida > Troglotrematidae > Paragonimus > Paragonimus skrjabini miyazakii. The sequence goes on from JTDE01000680.1 coordinate 55,255, forward strand.
ACTGTCGTTACAGTTGAATATTCACGGGATGCGAGTGTACAATTCCTCCCTCACTCTGTTGTAGCCTATCCTCTGTAGTGTTATCGAGCCCTTTTTGTCGGTGCCATTCATGGTGGTGGCGAATGGTATACTCCTAACAGCACACAGCCCCATTTTTAGTGGGGCAAAATGAGGCTTTGTATATAAGTGGGTTTTTCATGGGAAGTACACGACATTATTCGATGTTATATATTTCTCGCAATGTCTCTACTTCCGTTGTTGACGTCATTGCCTACATGTTATTATGTCTGATATCCTCGTTTTGTTTTAATGCATTAATCGATCATAATTTATTATGCTCAGCTTGGTTTGACTTAGTACGCCGGTAGGTTGTCGTGATCTGTTTTGCGGTGATATTGTGTTTTGCACAATATTGATCACGTTCAACAGAAAATAAAAGATCGCCGTTCGGTGTCAACTATTTACCGGAACTGTAGGAGGCTGATGCAACGTAATTTCGTTTGGTCGCTGTCTTTATATTTATTTGTGCTTCATACTTTTTAATGTTTTTTGCACCTTTCAACCTCCTCAAATTCTCATATATACTTGATGTTTAATCAGTGTAAGTCGAATTGACCAATAATACAAAATCCATCCACAAGGCCACAAGTCCTGTCTTTTTTCTGCTTTTCTTGTCGCTTATATACTGATTTCTGGAAAGTTAAAGGCTAAGGCTGTCAACCATTTATTTCACCATATCTCCGAATTTATTGGTTATCACGGTTATCTCCGCTTTGAACTCAAAATCGCTTTGGAATAACACGACAGATGGTATCCTTCGGAAACCTTCATTCACCTTAGTGGAAACCTGAACAAACCATCTTTACGAACAGTTGTGAGTCAGTGGCCTTCGTTTTCATCACATTTAACCTCGTGTTCACACCTAAGTTTTATATATTATTTAGTAAATTGTCCCCATTTCCGATCTCCACATCGATTTCAGTTATCCGCCTATCCATCTGGTTATCGCCGGTTCTTCCATCACCTGCACGAAACGGATTATTTGTATCATTAGTGAATGTCTCTGTATTCCCCATGCAATGGAGAATGTTTTTGTGCTTATGTTGCATACTTTCAATAACTATGACGTAAATAATTGAAAATCCCCCCAGAAATCATTGAGAACAATTTTGGTTTCAGCGAACAGAACTGTTTTCGATAAATTCTCATCTTAGGCCGGTACAGTTATATATGAAATCAAGAAACTGTAAGGAAAATTATTGATCAAAAATAGTACGAGGGTAGAGCGATTGGGTGAAACACAAACACGACTTCGTTGTGGTTGTGATCACAAG
>JTDE01000680.1:57084-75710 GCA_014338405.1 Paragonimus skrjabini miyazakii
CTTGTGATCACAACCACAACGAAGTCGTGTTTGTGTTTCACCCAATCGCTCTACCCTCGTACTATTTTTGATCAATAATTTTCCTTACAGTTTCTTGATTTCATATATAACTGTACCGGCCTAAGATGAGAATTTATCGAAAACAGTTCTGTTCGCTGAAACCAAAATTGTTCTCAACTATGACGTATGTCATTCGTTACTGGTGACTGCGCAAATATATGTATATATTTGAATATTTGCTTCCAGATTTCTATGCTGCTTTCCTACTCCCACTATTGAATTGAGATTTTGATAAGATGCGACAGAATTTACGAGCGATTGACACATGTAGTACATAATACTGTGTATCGTTATGTTAACTGTCGTCACATTTCTTTTCATCTCACATTTCAGATAACCGAATTACATGTACCTAAATTATAAGTCGGCAGATCAGGTAAGACGGATTATTATCCATAGCTTTGTGCTTCCGTTTGTAACCTGCATCGACATGTTAACTGTGTTATATCTAGATGGGCACGTCAACCATAAGTTGCCTTCCGAACCTTAGCCATCACTTGTTGTGCAATCACTATAACTGTGTGTTTATGCATTTTTATCCACATAATCAACGACACTATGTTAATCGGCTTCACTGGCGCCTTCATTTAAAATATCTTATCCGTTACCTTGTAGATACTCTTCGAAGGCAAGCCATCCATATTGACACTGGAGATCAGTGAACGAAGATCTGGTCTGTACTGTCAACCATTTGTATGGGAAGAAACCAGTGTACTGATCCGAACAACCGTGTTGTACGTTTGCGATGATTGACAATAAATGTACGTGCATTTACAACGTTTTGTTCACTGTTGCCAGTATTCTTGCATTGGCGGGTCGTTCTGTAAAGTACGGACCAATGCGGATGCGGTGCAGCAACTATATGAGAAGAAATAAACGAATAACGCGTACTAGTTAAGAGAAATCTGGTGCGTAGGCGAGCTTTTGCGCAGTAAAACGAGTGTGGAGTCAACCCCAATTTTGCCTCCATGGGTCCCTTTGGAGGCTAACGAATCAAAACCCCATTTTCGCCCAACGCCAGCCCCCAGAATCCCTCTGCGGCTCCTGAGGGACCATATGGGGCGTGCTATTTGGGATCCGCCATCTTTAAAGATGGCGAATATAACAAATACAACACGACTTACTTGTCTAATTTTTGTACATTGTCCTAAGTTGAAGTAGGTTTAAAAACGTTCTTCACGTTTGTAGTTTTATAAAATGCTTAATACGCATGTTTCAACAACAGTCCGATTTTCGAACTCATAATCACGCTTTCCTGCTTAATTACGTCCAAGTTTAAATAAAAGCCTGTATTTCCACGTCTTTGACATCGATTTTCATTCTATTCTACCTTCATTTCTCCGAAATAACGTAGAATGTGACGCTGCTTCATTTGTCCATCAATCCCTGTCATTGAACTACCGTACAGTCCTTGCTTGCGTCTTCAGTGGTTCAATGGGTTTTAAACGGAAGTAGGAAGCTGGAGCTTTTGAGAATTCCGCATCTCGATGCGTAGAATCTCAAGGTCCTCAGCAACTGGCTGAAATGGGAAAAGAGGTGCAGTATCTGAACTAATGCAATAGATGTTGGTCAAGGCGAGCCTTGAAAATAGCTACAGAGCTAGCAGAAACAACATGGTCTGGTTGAACATTCCAAGCCTTGCAAACGCGCGATGAGAAAAAGCTATGTCTGCATTCAAGTCTGCTATGTTGGACCTCTAATTTTACGAGGTGTCCCCTCAGTGTCACGATACTCCCGCTGTTGAGCACCAGGCGGCAAGGGTGACCCGGGGATTGCATAATCAAAAAGGTTAATACCAAGTCACCTCTAAGCCGACGGTGTTCTAAGGAGTAAGTGCTCAAAGATTTCAGCCTTTCCTCACATAGTCTAGTTTCCAGACCCTCGACTGCCTTTATGGCTCGGCGTTGTACTGTCTTCAAGAGCAACTTGTCCTTTTGGAGGTGCGGTGGCCAGATTACAGTTCCATTCTCCAGATGCGGTCGAACGAAACTGTTATAAAGAAGCTGAAAACAATTAGGGTTGAACTGGCCGGAGAGACGTTCTAATAACGCCGTGATAATGCTAGCCTTATTTGTATTCGTTTCAGCGTTCGCAGAGCTCGAGAGAGTGTGCGAAACAATGCATCCTAGGTCCTTCTCAATAAGATTCGTCTGAAGCGGATATCCGTCGAGGTAATAAGTGGTTTTCATAGAACCGCGAATGTGCATAACTTTGCACTTGCCAGCATTAAATTCGAGTCGGTTTACTGGAGACCAATTGAATTGAATGTCGAAGTCTTTCTGTAAGATGACAAAATAATCGATTGTGTTGACGTCGTCCGCAAACGGTAGTAACGGAGAGGGGAGTGAGAGTGGGAGACCGTTGATGAATACCAAAAACAGCAGCAGTCCAAGAATTGAACCCTGGTGTACTCCACTGAGGCTAAGCCTGCAGGTGGGGAAAACACCATTAACACGCACCCTGTACCGACGGTTACCAAGATACGACACAAACCCTTTGGGGAAGATTAACTCGCACCCCATAATGGGAAAGCTCGCCGATCAAAACAGAATGATCCAAGTGGTCGAATGCCTTAGCAAAGTCGAGATATACGACGTCCATTCCATTACCCTGATCAGCTGCTTTCGTTTACGGGTCGGTGACTATCAGTAGATTCGTGGTACACGAACCGCCCTTGCGGAATCCGTTTTGCGCATTAGAGAAGAACTCATGAGTGGTGAGATACTTATAAAGCGAGTCGTATACGAGCGCCTCTAAAAATTTTGAAACGCTTGACAGCAGTGCAATTGGTCTGTAGTCACTGGGGCAATTTCGCCCGCCACCCTTAAAAACGGGTGTAATGCTTGCGAGTTTCCAACTGCTGGGTACTGTTCCCTTGGAGATGAATTGCATAAACAGCAAGTTAAGTGGATCAGCAAGCTGTTCCGCCGCTTCCCGCAGGGCCTTGGGAGGTATACGATCGAGACCAGGAGAGCTGTCCCAAGGCACCTGAGTTTAGCCAACAGCGCTGTGGAGGAAGTATCCACAGTGTAAGTGCCGTCGGTTCCAGGGTGAAGATGAACCTGAATAACTGATGGTGACTGCGCAAAAATACTGCTGTAAAACTCATCAAGGAAATCAGCGGTTTCCGTATCGGAGCTAGTAAGGCCTGATAGGCCCAAGAGGTGTGGAACTCTGGCTTTTGCCTTGCGAGTTGATGCTACAAATCGGAAGAGGCTGTTCGGATAAGCGATGAAGCGTTCTGTAAGACGTTGTTGGTAATGAAGACGGTCACGTCGAAATAGTGATATACACCGATTCCTTAGGGCAGCGTATAATTTTTTGGTCGGCTTCAGGTCCTGATAATCGGTAGCACGTCCAAGCATACCACTTCTTCAGAATGAGTTTAAGTGTACTAGGGCGTAGGTGACTTGCAGGCTTGTTTTGTTTGGAGTCCGATAATGGTGTAGATTCACCTACGGCTGCAGAAATGATGGTGATAAGCTGCTCACAGAGATCATTTACAGAGTGGAGTGGGGTGTAGTTCGCCCATGACCGCATTTCCAAGTAGCCACGAAATATCCCCACATCCATTTTTCGGAAGCTTCTGCGACTACTAGTAGTTGAGCTGACTAGATTCGTGCTACAGGTGAAAGCGAATAAGAGGACCGCGTGATGACTTAGTCCTAGTGGTGCGGTGACTGCAAGGTTGTCAACCATCAACTCTTCGTTAGTGAATAAGTAATCCAGCCGCAACGGATTATAGCCAGTACGCCACCATATGAAATCATATATGTGCTCCATAAAACCCAATGTTCCGACTGCGAAAAAATCGTGCAGAGATAGAATTTTAAGTGCCTGCGTGCGAGAAGGCCGGAAAGTTGATTTCGAGTAAGTTGAAATCGCCCATTAAGAGAAGGTGGAAAAATCCTAGAGTGGGCAAAACTTCCAATCCAGGCAATAAGAGTTCGTCTTTGGAATTATCTGAAGATGGAGGACCCCTACTAGCCAGCGTTCTGAGCCACTTAGGCGAATCGAGCATCAGACCGTTTCTTGAATCGCAAGAAGCACTGGATTGTTAAAAAGGAAGGCTTGAAAAAAGTGTGGGCATAGAGGGCCGATTCCCCTCCTCTACCTTCAGTTCTATCCCCACGGAAGATAACCATATCCTCTAAAGCGATCGCAGAATCTAGGTAGGAGGTGCTCAGTCACAAATCCGTTATGACAACAATTAGGGGCTTTGCCGTAGAACAAAATTCCCGAAGCTCTGGTAATTCATTCACTAAGCTAAGCGCATTTGTGTGCATGCACTTTACAGAGTTAATAGTAAACGAATGTGCGTTCTGCGATTGTGAATGGGGGTTTCGTTCAAAACGCGACGCTGACGGAGACCGCCGACTCCACAGGAACCGGCTTTTGCCCAGATTTTAAGGTCATTAAATCCTCAAGAATAATCACCAGGCGACTAGTACGTTTGCAATGAATGGATTTTCATAAATATCGTTCTTCTTTAGAACGATCGGGGTGGTGCGAAATCCCGCTGGGGTTAAGACGACGCTGATGGCGGGACCGGTCCAGTGTATGTGATGCCATCTCATGCGAGGTGACAGTAATTTTGAAGAGTCGTGGTCGAGATTCGCCCGACTCCGGCTTGGGCCGCAGGATGCGATAAATACGTTGAACCTGGACGTTGGTAAGTTCATGGGCAGTTGACAGGAATCGCCACTGGCTCTTGTCATGTTCCAGGTCGTGGGTGGTGAAATCGGGGACACCCCTAATAATAACATTACGAGATCGGTCAGTGGTTCTTGGTTCCTTCTGAGCCAGTTTTCGCCTCTGGAGTTCAGCCCATGGTATATTTCAGGGTATATCCAGGCCCCAGAGTCATCGAGCAGCTTATGTGCCGCTAGGAGAACGTCTTCGGTCAAATTAGATGACGACAGCACGACCCTTACTAACCGAGGTTTTTCAGCATGTAATCGCCAACCTCGCCAACCCCGTGGTAGAATTTGAGAAATTTGGATTTATACCCATCTTAGTGCAAACACCGGACCAGAGCTAACGATCATGCTCATCTCAGAACTTTAAGCAGCTGGCGGGACATTCCGAAAGGTTCTGAACAATTACAAAGTCTTCCCGAGCAGATGCGTAACACCATTTAGGAGCGACGGTGTTGGTGCCCCTGGAGAACTTTGCCGAAATTACGCTGTTATTAACGTAGCTCTTCCGAGCAGCAACATTAGGCTTCTTGGGTAGTACCAAACGAAGAACCTCGGAATTCGGTCGCTTTGGCTTGCACGCTGTTGACTGGTTGTCAGCAGTAATGAACATGAATGTTTTCAGAGCAGCCAATGTAACTTTCCTTGACTTCGCTCCTGAAGCAACTGACGCATAGGATGCTGTGTCTGTGACACTCGTAATACATACCTTATTGGCTACAGCCCGTGGCTCAGGGGATGTCTCAACCACTGACGAGGTGCTAGTTTCAGAACTAGCAGCCTGCCTGGCGATTCTACAGCAGAGACAAACAAGGTGGATACAGTCTAGCTGTGTTGTTCTCTACATTTGTAAACCTCATTGGACATGTCTAGACACTAGGTGTGATGCCATGTGTCGAAGAGCAAGCACTGCATGGTATGGTCCCTCACGCGGACAATCTTTACACAAGATCCTCAGTTGGGCCTTCTAACCATCACTGGGACGATTAAGCGAATAGTAATAGATTAATTCGTAATTCCCGAAGTCGTTTGGGTACGGGCACAGTCAAATATCAATAATCCTACGCGGAAAGGAATTCAAACTCATAGTATTCAAACTTCCAGCGGCTATCTTTGGAAGAGTAAAACAGAATTCTATGATTTTAGGAACTAGAACATTTCACAAAATTTGAACGACTATAATCGCAAAAAAATATTTTTAGCTAAATGATAGCAGAGATATTCACGGTTTACCGGTTACACGCAGCTCCGGGCAGTAACAAGGATATGCCCAATTGACGAGCTCGACTGAGGGTGAAACTCGAGTCTAGTGCTTCTGCCGTTCGAAAAGGGCCAACGGTACACCAGTAATCTAAAACAAAGTCCCACAGGTTTATACAGATGGGAGATTTCGACCTATCTGGGACGGTCAAATTGCAAAGGTTCATCCATTAAAGTTAACATACGTTGAATCCCTATCATATCGAGATGATCGGGGGGACTGTTTATTGTTCATATGTGAAAGTGCCTGAGCGTTCAGATATGACAATTCCGTCGTGCTTAATGTGAAATCGATGGTGCAATGGTAAACAAGATTGCCTCACCAAAGCGTTACCAGAGTTCTCTTTACAACCGTGGCAAGGACATGCACTACCGATGAGTTTTATTAAGAGCGAAGCTCAAGTCTATTGCTCCCACCTTTTTAGAAAGAGCCGAATGGGATGTCTATGAGATTGAGACACCTGCGACCAATTGTGGGTAATTTCCAACTGAAAAGTTGACCAAATATCCTACTACTCAACGGCAATCTGAAAAATCGCCTAGCAATTTTACTAAGGTCGGAAAATTCGAACAGTCTGGTAGATCCATAATCGCGGCGTTGACGATTGGATTTAGCGCACAGTAGCCGTGTCTAATCTCGGGGAGATCAGGTAACCGGAAACTGGTTGATAACTGGATTGTGATAATTTGGACGTGCTAAATGTGAGGTCAATGGCACAATGATAAACGCGGTTGCCTCCTGAAAGCGTGGCCGGTGTTCTAGTTCCGGTAGTGGCAAGGATTTGCACTACTGACGAGCTCTAATGAGAATGAAGTGGGTCGACTGGAAGGTCTATGAGAATGCGGCAGCTGCGATAAATTGTGGGTGATGTTCATCTTGAAATTACTCAAGTCCACGACTACTTATCAGTAATCTGAAATACTACCTAGCAAGCATAATAAGATGAGAGATGTCGACCTGTCAATGAAGTCCAGGGTGCGGAGTTTATCGTTAGGATTTAACAGACAGTGTATGCGTCTACGTTCGGTAAGTTTGGGCAACCCGATTAGTACTCACGAACAAACATGGTTGAACTTTCACATACGATAATTCGGTCGTGCCTACTGTGAGATCCTTGAGCAATAATAAACAAAGTTGCCTCAGAAAACAGGGCCAGGGTTCTAGTTCCGACGATAGTGTAGGATCGAGCGACCCGGAGAAGACCGGTTGAGAATAACACAACGAGTAGACAAAGAGTATGTTATCGACCAGCGAGGTCAACGCAAGAGTAAACGGATACCAAGACGAAACGATAACAGAGAAGAGCGACAAGCGTGCATGCAATGAGGTCATACGTTCGAGTGCGCGGGGTAATTGTCGGTATCTCTACTCGTTCAAACAAACGTTTAAGTGCATACAAAAGTTGGGAACAAAAAGAGTGCAAATGGCGCTCGTAACTCAAACATAGTTGACAATAACGAGTAGGGTCGCTAAAGTAGCAGGGATATGCAGCACTGACGAGCTCTGCTGAGAGCGAAACTCTCGTCTAGTGTTTCTGCTGTTCGAAAGTAGCCGAACGTAATGTCTGTGGGAGTGCGATATTTTCGAACAATTTTGGATGATTTTCAACTTGAAATTAACCAAATCCCCGATCACTCATCATTATTGTAAAATACAGCCTGGTATATTTGATGAGATCGGAGATTTCGACCTGTTTAGGAATTCCTACCATTGTTAATAATAATGGTCTGTTTGAAAACAATAGTGTTGCGAACAAGCTCGTTTCGGTTTTACATCATCAGGCAATTACTAAACAATTTATATCAGTTTTCAGGACGAAACGGACAAAAAAAGTAGCTAGTAATTGTGATTTCAGACATGTCGCCGGTATACACGGTAACAACGTTTTGGCACGATTATGTCACCATTATAACGCTACTGGAACCATGACGGTTTGATCGGTCATGGTGTGTGTGGTTGACTATGGCAACTTCAACGCCTGAACAAGGCGCTTTTGTGAGCACAAGGGTGGATTTCTTAATCGAATTCCAATCGCTTCGGCTGTGTCTAAAATTCGGCACCTGACACTTTTTGGGTGACTGGCGTTGACTTGGTGAATCGGACGGAAACAGGAGTTCAGGTTGACAGTATGATGTGTATCAACGAGGTATGAAACAACCGCGGTCGTAGTTGTCTTGGTGACTTCGCTGCTGGTCCAGGCTGGATGGTACTCACGGATACATTCAGATAAATGCCTGGTCGTGCGACCCACATGCCTCCTTCCATAGGAACATGCAAATGAGTTGGTCTATTTCTCAACGCATCTGTCAGCGTAACCAATGTACACACTTTACCACGATACACACAATTAATAATTTTACAATACACCAATTATGTGAACAATGTAATATAACAGACATATTAGGGGAGAGAAAATATAGTTTATGGGGAAGGATACGTCCCATATGCTTCTAAAACTGTAGAGCTCACTATCTTTAATGTTCGATAAAAAAAGCTAAGCAGTTACATCAATTTTAGTTTCGCAAGGTAGACACTGGGCTAATGGTCAAGGTCATATCAGAAATGGGTCATTTAAAGATGAGGGTGATGGACAATCGAATAATTTCGCCATTATTCGATGCAGATAGTTCCAGGAATATATGTAGAAAATTTTGTCAAGATGAGGGAAGATAGGAAAGCCTATACTTCTGCGTTGAAATGGGCGGTTCTTAGTACAAGACCGTTATTTCCTCGAAATCGATTAAATTTTGCAGACCTCGTGAGCTGTCCAATCAAAACGAGATTTTGAGTGTCCGGATGTTATGAAATGTTTTCTTGCGTTAGATTTAATCTTGGAATCAGAAATCAAGAGAAAAATTACGTAATAAACGGAAGAACGATAAGTGGTCCTGTGAAGTATTAAGAATATTGGAATATATGATTTTCTGGTCAAACCTTATACAATTTATGAATCCGTGTTAGACACTAAAGTACGTAGCATTAACAAACAGTTGTTATCGATACATAACTTTTCCTAGTATACGATTACTGCCGAATTCCGATGTCAATTTTGTATACACGGCCGATATATACAATGGAGAGAGAGGTTAACAACACGGAACGAATTCCAGGTGGTCTAGTATGATAGGAGGAGGCACGAATGGTAACGCGAGGTTTGCATTTAATCATATGAGACGAACAGGCAAAGTGTATATTTTTTCAAACACTGTCGGCGTGCACACTTTTTGCATGGTGACCAATAACCACACACAGCTGGTTATCATTAAGTGTGAAGTAAAAGCGTACCTGGATGGTTTAGTTATTACTAACGGGGGTGTATATATTGACACCATGTTTTGATTATAGACATGTTTTGTTGTTCAGCTGCAAGTTTCAGACATAACTGTTTACAAGATTTATCCTGCTCCAGTGGCGAAATTGATATGTTCGTTCAGTTCAAAGTGTACATGGCGTTTTATCCTGCGACACGGTATCCCTTCAAGTAATAAGGTCCGTTTTCAAAGATATCCTCTTCAGCCAGATAGAGTATGAAGATGAACATGACTTTCGTTAAGGTCAAGAAGGTTTCTATGCTTCGTTTGGATTGATGTATATTCTTACTAGCTGTAATTGCATGTGGGAGTTTGTTCCAATTGTAAGAATATTTCACAGAGAAAAAAATTGAACGCAAATTTTTACGGGATTTAAGAGCTGTCAAAACAGTTTCTTTGTTCCTGAGTTTGTACTTTGAGCTGTGTTGCAAGCGAATCGCGAACTTGACAGGTAATTTATTGCGATAAACTAGCTTATACATGAGTGTACCGTACAGCTTGAGTCGTCGTAGACAAAGCGGATTCATTGCAAACGTCTGACAGCGTTTTCTGTGGTTCATAGAAGACGGATCATTCAATACATTCTTCGTGACTGCACGTTAGCGACCCTTCAGAGTTAGCTTATCAGACTTGCACAGGTGACTATATATGAACGTGCAGTACACAAGTTGGGGTCGTATGCACAGTTTATAAAGGTGTAGTTGAGCTGCAGGAAGGAAGAGTGAATGCTTGATATACCCAATCGTTCGTCTGGTTTTAGTTACTAGGAGAGATATATGTTCTGCAAAGTTGAATGAGTATGAGTAACGTATACCCAGGTCGCGGACCAAGTTGGCAGTTGTAATACCATGACCATTCAGCTTCAAGAAGTCCTCTGGCATATGACAGCCGTATGCAACGATAGTGGATTTATTGGTTGAAAATTCCATCAGCCAATTTTGCCACCAAGGCTCGAATGACATGAAGTCCTTTCGTATATTTCCTAAGGAAGACTTGAGATCGCCAGGGGGAAGAGTGTACACAAGTCTTGTGTCGTCAGCAAACAGGTATAGTTTGCCATGCTTGATAATTTCACATATATCTTTTATATATACAAGAAAGAGTAACGGTTCCAGGACGCTTCCTCGAATCACTCCACTAGTGACTTTTCTGGGAGTTGAGATGTTATCTCCTATTTTCACTGTTTGTTTGCGGTTTTTGAGATATGAAGCTAAGAAATGGATCATTTGTACCGAAAGACGCCATTTTGGTCAGACCAAAAGCCTTTGCATGTCCATAGGTATACTAATAATTGCATTTCGTGAATCAGCAGATTTTGTAACATGGTGTTAGGGCCAGGGTAAACCTGACCCCAAAAACACGATTCTGCTGTCAGAAATTAGATATCGCCAGCCGTTACTGAGATATGCATCGGCGTGGGATTCAAATATTTCTTCGCCGCTCACGCCGCCGCAAGTTCAATGATTTTCTATAAATACAGACCAATTTCTCATGTAAATTTGCAAAGCGTTTAATGGCTAAATACAAAGCTTATCCGGAGTCTGCTTTGTCCGTGTTCTCATTGGTTCTTATCGTACGCAGTATTGGAGTCAATCGGATGGGGTTTCTATTCGTGTTATTCGTTCACCGTTGTTCGGTGAAGTTATTCGCGTTCGTGTTCAGTAGGATTCAGTTAAACACATGGTTAAAGAATTCCAGGTGGTACGTCACGGAAGAAGGTTTGCTGAGGAACCCATGCTGGTAGTGGTTTATAAGATTTCGTGATAACAAGAATTCGACCATGCTACATTTTTATTATCCTTTCAAATACCATAGAGCAAATTGAAGTATGGTTAATGAGACGATAATTGTTGATGTCTTGTCGCGAGCCGCTTCATACCGGGGCTTAATTATAGTATTTTTCCATTAAGGAGCAAAGGAGTCTAATGTTACAAAAAGTATATAAATATTAAGCAAAAGTAGGGAAATCTCTTCCTCCCTGTAGTTGAAAGCAACAGGGTGAATACCGCCAGGACCAGGAAGATAAGAAGGTCTGATAGTAGCTTATCGTGATGCTAGTTCCGAGGTTCACATATCCAAGATTTATTCAGCCTTATATAAACGCGGATTGGACGTCACAATGAGAAGACGGTGGATCTGCAAACAAACTTTATTTATTTACTCACCGTACACAAGCGGACTTCAAGGCAACGACTAAGAACGGTATGGAGCTGGGCGTGAGAGAACCTTAAACACAACCGCACGGCAGCCGACAGGGAAGATGAATGCCGATGGAATTTCTAGTCGGCCTACAGAATTCAGACAAGCGTCAGGCGTTCTCAACGGTAGTAGCTGAAACATTGTTATCCTAGTGAATTTCTCTTACAATGGTAGAGATGGCGCGGATTCCCCATACAGCTACGAGTAAAATTGCGATACCCACACCAACACACCAACTTTGATGTTAGCGGTTTGTACTAAATTTACATGCACAAGGTAACGTGAACCGGCGCGGTGGTACTGGTAAGGCAACTCTAACGATGAAGGGAGTTTAGGATTTTGGGGACATCGAAGGTGATCTCACTACAAGCTAACCGAGAGTGTATTTTTACTGCATCAACGGGAACATGGCTTAGGAACGTAGTTTTATCTACATGGTGGGATGGAGGCAATATACGACCCTCAGTGGTGAGAAAAGCAGCAAAATAGGACCTGAAGACCTTACAGGTTGTAACAAGATCATCTATGCTAGTGTTGTCCTGTATTGGTACTACTGAGATAATTGAGTCTCTTGTACAGTTCCTGCGTTTCAATATAAATATCAACTCGACGCTCCTCTCTGCTGTAAAGCGCACGTTCTCCCTCATTTAGGTGAAGAATTTCGATCCTATATTCTCTAGTGTTGAATATTTTATGGATTTACATAATAAGAGGGGAATAGTGTGTTTTTCGGTGCTGTGATTTGAGACTGATAAGCTTACCTTGCTCCTTTGGAGCGAGTATCCTGCCTTTAAAACACACATTACGGCGTTTTGATCATTCCGAGGCTAAGATATTCACGCAAAACCGGAAGTGTTCATTGAATACTTCGGTTGCAGTACTAGGGTCAGAGGTCATAGAAGTTGTGTTCCACTCCAAGAATGTAAACAGAGTGGTGAGCATATTCCAGTTGATGAATTTCAGTTGACGGTAACCTAATGTACATTTTTACAGTCTTTAGATCAAACAGGAAGTTGACCACGTTGTGATAACCTCCTGCAAAATGTTCCAGGACGGATACGGTAGCAGAAGAAATAAATGTTGTAAAAATGGGGTCTAAAGTTTGGTTTAGTCTGGTACATGCTGGCGCCATCCGTTTATTTGGATACATGCGAAAAACTCGTCTTAATTTGCAGGGGTTGTGAATGAGGTCCAAGAGATTTTGCGCATACTGAAATTTCCACCAACTCTTTTTACTATGAAGGCAAAGTTGAGACATATTTCAGTCCTTTAACAAGGTTGGTCATATCGTCATGCGTGACGTTAGGTGGTATGTAGACGCATCCCAAGAGTAGCTCATAGGATCCAGTTGACACTGATATCCACCATATGCAGTAAATCTTATCAAGACATGGCTCATTAAATATGTGTGATGGTTCCAGAAATACAGAAATGAAGTAGTTGAATTGGCTCACTCCCAGAGCTAGCTCCAACGCAATAGTAATAACAACCGAACAAGGCAAAGCAAGTAATTTATCCCTCGAGCGCGATTGTCCAACTTATAGTCAACAATGAAATAAAACAACAGTAATGAGAAATAGGTTCAGTGACAATCACCACAGTACGGTTGCAGAACATTGCTCCCTTAGCTAAATTAACCATCCACCGTTGCTTGGTCTGATGCGGTTATATTTAACTCATCGATGACTGACTGGGTGTTGCCTGCGTCGGCGTCCATGTGGTGGAACTGGTCTAATAGATTAATACCCAGTCTGTAGTCACCATCGAAAACCGATCGATAATGGAAAACAAGGACTCGCGTATTAGTACCGACCCTGGAAAATACAGCGTACAGAGAAAACACGTCAAGCTAGCGAGGCACGGAGCGAGTTGTGTTTGTAACCTCGGGACGGATATTACAAAAAGGATGGCTTGACTAAAACAAAAGTAGGTAAAAAACCAAAATCATCCAAAGTGTACGAGTAAATGCGACTATCAACAATATCATTTATTATAGTCGTTACATAGCTCTCTCCCAGAAGGCTAGTAAGTATTACACAAGCATCCGTTATTCCAGAGAGAAAAGGAAAAAATATGGATATCGTATCCTTCTGATTGACCACAGTTACAGGGCGATACACATGAAGAATAATGACATGGGACGGAGAATATCAAAATTCAGGAGAGGGTCGGTCCAAAAATGGCCGCTGCGCTGTTATTGTTTTGTTATTTATTCTTTATTGCGTTTCTTCTCTATCGCAGCGGGCTGCCCAACCCTAAAAACTCTTGAGAGAAGGGGGATAAGTATGTTCAAGGCTGTACGATAGATAGCTGGAGCTGTCTCTCCACGCACCATGTTCGGATAGTTTGGAAAAGGGAAACACTGTGAAGTACCCGCACGATTGGTGGAAATGGATAACTCACCGTATCATCATATCCGGTCGACTAAATAATTTCACAACCACCGCCCTTATAGACCCTGCCCTCAGTTTTTTCTCTTAATCTTCTTCTTGTGCTCTTGTCTAAATTTGATAGACTCAGGAAAGAAGAGGAGTAGCATAGGAATAAACCTGGTCCAGAACAACGCCGTTTGGGTTGAGGACCTGATACCGCATGAGATAAATACAAAGGCATGGGAGGCAAAAGGTTGTTACGAATGCGCGTATGTTCTAATAAAAAACCTCATTTCCGAAAATGAGAAATATTGACATACTCTGCAAAACCTACTGCTTGCAAAGCTTCCTACCAAGACGATTATTCCTATAGGTAGAGGGAGCAGGGGTTGCAGGATTTGCAAGGGGTTTCGGGGACGGAACGCTTTTTGTGGGCACAGGGGATTCCTGGCGAGGAACGTTGCTTGTCGACGGAGTGCGGCTGATGATTACTCCAAAACAAGCTGGTTTCAGCCGGTCGATAGAAACTGCCTCGCGAAAAAAGGGTTTGCTATTCTTAGGATGATTAAGCGCACTTTCCCCCGCATAGACAAGAAAGCGTTCCAAACGCTTTACGGGGTTTATATAAGGCCGCTCCTCGAGTATGCTAATCAGGTCGTTTATACCGACCTGAAGAAAGACATATTAGCCGTTGAGCGTGTCCAGTGCGTGGCTACAAAACTATTCACAGGTCTCAGTAGTGTCGCATACAAGTCTTGACTCGGAATTCTTGATCTATACCCACTTGAATTTTGACGACTCCGCGGTGAGTTGATTTTCGCAGACTTCCTCTTTAGATTAGGCCTCGGTGATCAGTTCTTCACTGTAGCGAATGATGACGGTCTGCGAAGACATAACATGAAGCTTTTCAACCTTCGTCCTTGAACCTTTCTTAGACAGCATTTTTTCCTACAGGGTTAACTTCTGAGAGAGTCTTCCTTTTGAGGTCGTCAGTAGCGCTTCTAGCGATCGCTTTGAAGCATTACTTGACTCTCATTTTCCAAAAATCCTTTAATGCGAGTAATCTCAGTTTGTTTTTTGATATTTACTGTAATTCCCAAGAGCGGTGCTACACCCTGTTTTCACTGAATGCCTTTCAGATCAACAGACGCCCGCTTGACATTGAACAAGAAATATCGACTTGGTCCGGGACCCTTGGGCTTCTGCCTCGAACCCTTGTATCAATCGCTGCCATCGCGGCTAGCGGTGAAGGTTTTCGTGTCTCTTGCGAGCACACGATACGGGCTGGTGTATCGAGGTTTCAATGGTCGGCGTAGGTCATCCTTACGAAAAAACATGTGTGCTCGAAGAAAGTTTAGCGTGCATATGTACAGCCGATGATTGCTCCCTAGTCTACACCGGGCGTAGCTTTTGCATGTGATGCGCCAAACCAGCTGTGTAGCTGCCGTAATCGTACGGTGCTGAAGGTGAGGGTGAGACAAGTTTACCTGGAAACCTAAGCGTGCAACCAAAGACTAGTTCAGCTGCAGTAGCGTCCAAATCCTCCTTAACTGCGTTGCGCAGTCCTAAAAATACGAGTGGGAGTGTCTCTTTCCAAGAAGGATTGGCATGCGCACTAAGGGCGGCTATTAGTTGATGATGAAAACGTTTAACCATCCCACTTGCTGCTGGGTGATGAGCCGTAGTGCGAATATCCTTTCATCCTAGCGTATTTAACAGGGCTGTGAAAAGCCCTTCAAAGTGCGATCCACGACCTGTGGTCACTACTGGTGGATAACCGAACTGTGCCACCCAAAGTTCTAGGAGGGCGCTGGCTACCGTTTCTGAGGAGCAGTTAGGTAGCGGTATGGCTACAGGCCATCTTGTGAAGCGGTCAACACACATCAACAAATAGGTAGAGCCATTTGAGTATGGTAAGGGGTCCACCAGGTCGACGTGCACGTGCTGAAAACGTGCGTCTGGCAAAGGAAAAGTATCAAGGGGGCTCTTCGTATGACGGTGGACTTTAGAACTCTGGCATTGGAGGCATGAACAACCCCAAATGCGGACATCGTAGTTTACCCTAGGCCATACGAAACGTTGAGTGACAAGTTTAACCGAAGCGCGCAAGCCAGGATGAGACAGATTGTGCAAAATATCGAACACGGTGCGGCGGAAGGATGTAAGCACTACAGGGCGAGGTTTGCCCTGGGAAGTGTCGCAGAGGATTGTTCCCTCTGACGACTTCAGAGGTATAGGTTGGATTGTGTGAGAGCTCTTTTGACAAAGATACTCGATCTCAGAGTCAGTGGCCTGCGCGGCAGCCATGGCTGTCAAATCACTGCCACTGTCAGCGGGTGCGCTGAGGTTATGGATGCGTGAAAGAGCGTCGCAGCCGGCCTAACACTGAGTAGTAAGAAGTGCCAAAAAGACCGCAGTTTAATCGTCTGTTTGGGACACGGAGAAATTGACAGCCATCAAGAACTTTCCAACACCAAAATCGAAGCGACAACTGAGATGTTTCTTCGGAATGGTCGGTTACGATTCAAAATTTACGCCAGGGTTCACCCAGAAAGTATATCCACTGTTCCAATTGCTGAGAAAGGACAGGAAATTTAAATGGACTGAGGACTTGGATGTGGCGTTCAAGGAACTCAAACAGGAGGCTGCCAGCATTCGACGGTGCCTGACAATCCCAAAACCTAATGAGTCATTTACAGTGTCAATTGACTCAAGTGATATCGGGATCAAGGCAGTTTTTTCACAACCGTCAGGGACAATTGAATATGCCAGCCGAATACTGACGGAAGCAGAAAGAAAGTATTTTACCACGGAGAAAGAGTGCCTAGCGATCGTCTGGGCGCTGGAGAAGTGGAGGACCTATCTGATAGCGACCACCTTTTATGTTGGGACCGATCACAAACCCCTGATCTGGCTGAAAACGGCGAAGGATCCCGGCGGACGACTGACGCGCTGGGCACTGCGACCACAGGAGTTCAGCTTTACTATCGGACATGTCAACGGCACGAACAATGAGGTACTCGATGCACTGTCGCGACTGATACAGAAAAGTGAACTGCCAACAGAAGCCACACCCGTGAACGCAGTAGTGGTTGCCGTTGAAGACATCTTAGCCAGTAAGCAGCAAGTTCCTCAAGTACACAAACTATGTAGACATCTACTGGCCGGGACCAAACCCAAGAAGTTGACTTCGGGACCAAACGAACTGTTACAGATCTGGGACCGGCTACACCTAGATAACGGTCAACTCGTCGTCGTTGTGGTAGTACAGAGGGGACTTCGACCTCAAAGATTGCCATTTATTCCAGTGGGCCAGAGGGAATGTGTGATTCAACTGACACGTACAGATGTCCACATGGGGCGAGAACGCGTGTACGATCTACTGCGGCGTAGGGTGTTTTGACCCACAATGCGGAAAGATGTGATTGATTTCATTCGAGCCTGCCCCAATTGCCAACAGAATCGAGAGACAATGACGGCAACACCGCCCATGCGATCAATCGTAACAGAGGAGGCCGCCCACACCTCGGTACAGATACTTGTGGTCCACTCCCAACAAGTACAAATGGAAATCGCTACATAGTCGTTATGATTGACCATTTCACACGATGGGTGGAGGCCATTCCAACGGCAGATCAAACGAGCGGAACGGTTCTACACGCTTTCATGAACAACGTTCTGGCTCGTTTCGGAATACCGTACAGAGTTGTCACGGGGCGCGTGTTTTGAGGGTCGGCAATTTCAAGAGATGCTGAAGAATTGGGGGATTCAGTGCCTGAGGACATCGCCGTACCATCCACAAACAAACGGGTTGACAGAGCGGTTCAATCGTACAATGAAGAAATGGCTGAATAGTAGAGGCAATAACTGGGAAGAAGGACTTCTAGATGTCTTGTTTGGATATCGCACGACGAGGTATGCAACGACTGAGATTTTCCCATTTGAACTGACATACGGGAGGGAGCCAAGGATTCTCTCGGATGTCTGCGTGTCCACAGGCAGAGAGGGGCAATTACTGTTGCGAGAACGACAACACCTGGAACACCGTGCTCTTGAACGGACATCAGAAAGACAACCCTGGAATGAGCAAAGATATGACGTGAGGCATAACACACATAGATGGCGCTCGTTTAGGATCGGAGACCGGGTGAAAGTAAGAGACTACAGCCAACCAGAAACATCCAGCCCCGGGGCAGAAAAATTTAGAAGGCGGTGGAGTGGACCATTTACCATCACAAACTGCAAGAATATGAGCTTCCAGATCAACCAAGGTCTTCGTGGGCGATGGGACAATGGTGTACACTTGGCACCCTGGCACAATCGCGGCAAGTTCTTTAAAGGAAGGTCGAGTGTGGTGGATTGTCAGGCCGGAGGTGAGAGTAATCAAACACTCGGTGGAATACCTCGACGCGGGAGAAGTTACGTCCAAAAACCCACAACGGGCGGATGGCGGACAACGGGGGCAATCGGATGCGACATTGCTCAACCGGATCGGACCAACAGGCGAGACATTGCAGGTAAAATAGAATGGACGACGAAATCGGAGGCGCGATTATATCAACACCCGCAGGAATATCTCGACATGGTCGTGGAGGACAGTCAAAGCTCACAGTGGATTGATGGAAGACAACACGAGCGACCGGACGAGCAATTGCTCAACGAAATCAGACCAACAGACGAAGAATGGTAGGCGGAAAACCCCCCGATAGACGGCGTCGATCCCACA
>JTDE01000680.1:75810-99914 GCA_014338405.1 Paragonimus skrjabini miyazakii
GGATGCGACATTGCTCAACCGGATCGGACCAACAGGCGAGACATTGCAGGCAAAATAGAATGGACGACGAAATCGGAGGTGCGATTATTCCAACACTCGCGGGGATATCCCGACACTTCCGTGAAATACGATCAAAGCCCACTGTGGATAGGTGGAGGACAACACGAGCGACCGGACGAGCCATTGCTCAACGAAATCAGACCAACAGACGAAGAATGGTAGGCGGAAAACCCCGCGATAGACGGCGCCGATCACACACCTAAACCGGGTATAAGTGCACATAACGCGTGAGCAGAAAGCTGGGGGTGTTGTGGACTGGAATGCTGACTCATAAACGCGAGTGCGCGTGCAGCATGCTAATTAGCGTGTTGGCCAATAAAGAGTGTGCTTTATTGGACGCCTTTTCGCTACAATGTGGACAATATGACTGTTTTATTGAACGCTTGAGGAATAACAAAGTTGAGAAATGGCTTCTGAATGAAGTTAACTTTTCGTACAGTTAGAACCGGCCGTTATCTGAGTCAGACTGGAAAACTCATTTGTTCATCAAAATATTTGTGATGGTTCCAGAAATGCAGAAATGAAGTAGTTGACTTAGCTCACCCCAAGAGCTAGCTTCGACGCAATATTAATTACAACCGAACTAAGCAAAGCAGGTAATTCATCTCTCGATCGCAACTGTACAACTTATCGTCAGCAGTGCAATAAAACAACAGTAATGAGAAATAGGTTTAGTGAAAATCACCATAATATTCCACCTGGAGGAGTTCCTGTCTGTTTGCCTGTATTGAACACCTTTTCAAATAAACCAATCATTTCTGGTAACCATGCAGGCGAAACTTACGAATGATAATGTCATTGAAATGTGACATCCTTGTCTAAACTGACCACTTGGCTATTGTATGTTATATGTTAATATAGTGTTAGATGAATTAGAGTCGAAATGATACATTCGTTTTGATCATTTGCATCACTGTACTGATGGAAATGATTTAAACATCCCATATTCAATATACCATCATGGAGTTACACCAATCTCAAGCAGAATTTGGGGGTTATCTGGTCACAGAAGTGGAAACTTCCTGCGTGTAACATGGAAGTGTGTAATACTCGGAATTAGGGACTTTAAATAGCCCCAGAAATCGTACTCCAATTAAAATCTCTCACGCAAGTAATAAGCAGAAGACCTTGTACGGTTTGCAGTAAGCAGTTCATAGTCGTGAGACAAGAAGGCGAATTTATAGATGTACAACAGTATTAAAGAAATCATAGTCACTCATTGGCTGATCACATGGACACACACAAAGTCACAAACTGAACGATAATTGGTGCAATATGGAACAGAAGGCGTAACATTGGGACTGTTCGTCCAATCCTGATGTAGTATCTTCAACGCAACGTTTGGATTGGTCTCTTGTTAGAACTCCTATTGTGTCGGGGTTTGGATAAGCGGTGAATCGAGTAGATTTTCATCACAAAGTGTCATCATAATATACAAATATCTACTCTGTCGTTTCAGTCTTGTAAGAATGTGTGAAAGCTGGGAAATACGGATATTTGGAACAAATCTACTACAATAGTCGAATGACAAATTCATATATAACTCATTTCACACATTTATACTTCAAAGGTGTGACTGTGATAACGCGTGGACAGTAAGACGGCCGAATAGTCCGACTCCACAGCTTACACAGCTTGAAAAACAGGTGAAACGAAGTCGATAGATGGTATGCATCCAGTAGTCCGCTTCAATTGTGATTTAATCGGTCGGCACATTCCAACTCACCGGTTGAGAAAGTTACATATTCATTCAACAACTTCCAGTGTTCACCGTTAATCCGATCGGCCGTAGCACTGGAGTACAGTTATTTGGAGCCAGTAATGCTGTGTTGTTAGACGCATATGTCACTCACATGGACCGGTTTCGTTCGCCTGAGTCTCAGTCAGGGCATCTAAAGACAAACAGAAACTGCAATGGTTTTCCACTCATCCTCCATGCAATTTGTGTAGGCTTGGAGACCGCAAGTAACCAATTAGTCCGGGTGTTTTCAGTCCCGCACTCGTACTTTACGACTGTCATTAGCTTGTTATACGGATGGCTATCATTTAAACATGTTAGATCGGGTTTGCCCGAAGTATCCGGCCGTGCGGACGACGATGAATACGGATGCAAATGTCATTGTGAGGGGATCGCTCGATTAACCTTTGAACAGTTCAAATTATGGTTCGGTTCCAACCGCTCTTGTAATGTGTAACACTGACCGATATTTTAGAACTTATGATTGGTTACTCACGTTCCACTCGGCTTAATCCAATTCAGTGCAAAACATCGAATTTGTTCATCATGTTATTGTTCAATTACCGATTGCTTATCCGAAAGTGTGAGCACATTAATTTCACATAATCGGGCATCGCAGACAAAATGTGTTTAGACAAAATGACCTGTTGAATTGGAGGGATCCGATACGGTGTCCTTGTTTTTGTCTTCAGGAAGCTCTAATGATATATGTGTATCACCATGGTATGTCATTAACATATGGCCAATCAATCCCTGTATCAGTCAGCCGCCTTGGTTGTAAATCAGTTGTGTGAACCCGTTCGCCACCGAAACATCGATCATCCCTTGGAACATATTACAATGACATGTAGATGAGCGAACGTAATATCGAGACAACTTAAACCGGAAAAGTGCTCTAAGTTGTACATGTTTATCTTTGATGAATACGGGTTTTTACTGTCCATCGTTCATTGACAATGTTTAGTGATTATCTAATCCGTTAGGTGAATATCATGTTGTTACCTTGTCCATTCGCGCCAATCGATGCACGCTGACCCTGCCTATTGTTTATCCACACTTTGAACAACCCGGACGTTATTTATCAGTGTAAGTGGCTATTCCTTGACTGTACATTCCGAACCCTGCCTTGTTATGAGTGCTTGGCCATATTTATATATATATACATATTTATATATAAACACGCTACGAACATGCTTTGCAGTGGGTGGGTAGGTTATATCTATTACTACCCATTCACCCCTTCCACCTACAGCAGCTTTATTACGACCCGTCGAACCACGATCCAATATGAACGACCCTTTTCATCGGACATCTTACACCCCTACTCCAGCCACCAAGTTAATCCCAATCTACCTGACTTGTATTATGAATGTGTGACTTCCATTCATCTTCTGAATACTCGTTAAGTGTCTTATCTACCATACGCCTGAATCTCCCACGATCCACTCCGTCCCATTTAATGTCACTTGCCATTTGAAAGTCAACCATAGTGATAGATTATGTTCGTCCATTGATACCTCAGTGTATAACTATATAGAGTGTACCTCCAATCAAATCTAAAGGCGATATAGAAAGATTTATTCAACTATTACCTCATTTTCGACCAGTACAAGTCACACTGGAGGATCCCGGTGATCAAGTTGTTTAGTTGCTAAATTGACAACGATTTATGACACAGCAACTGAACAGTGTTTTCCAGGTATATCAAAACGTTATCGCATAATTCCTATTGGATTGTAGGGTGTAGGCAAGCTAAGAAAAGAACAGATCATGTAAAGTCAAACGGGCTGAATATTTTAAAAAATTTCAATCAATTAAAGTGTTTTACGATGCAACAGCTTGGAAAATTGATTCACCCAGTGGCTCATAATGCCGGTATAGTTATTTGTATAGTGCAAGAAATAAACCCACTATGTGAAATTACTTCCCTTCAAACCGAATGAATAGAACATTTTAAGACCTCCATTCATCCACACCTGTTGGTGATACTGAGTCTGTAGTGTGTTGATGAACTGCACACTACGATATACACTCATTCAAGAGTGCTTAGTAGGTCAGCAAATATGCAGTTGGTGAGGAGATATTAATCTAAATTCTCACGAGTACTCTCGAGTTCTATATGCTACCCTGGTAATGTTGTTACTGAGTTCTTTTGAATTCGGCAAAACGATGAACTAAAATTTTGTAGAAGATTACGTTTGATGAAGCAAACCAAGCCGTTACTGAAAAGCCTTCGGTAATCGTCAACTGTATGATGTTTCTAACTAATAAATGCAAAACGTGGCTGTCGTGGATACGAAGCAACGTGCCCTGCTTCGTACTGAGGTATTTTGTGGAGCAAATGTTTGGTTGGGACACAACAAAATGAAATCACAAGACATTTGATTGTTGTGTAAATACGATTCGACTGGGCCTTCTAGACTACTAGCCCACAAAAAATGGCGACTGTTGGAGCGAAATTATCCGTTATTTTGAACATTTCGACCACTAAGGCTAGTAGAAACAAGTGGATATCAACGGCAAACTGTGATTGAGGAAGTTGACAAGAAAGCAAACAAGATTTCATACCCGACCTTATTATCAAAAGAGATTACAAAATTGATCCATCACGAGCAAAACCCGCATCTACATTAGATGGGCAAACTCAACTGAAAAATTGTACAGCAGAAGCAGTTCGTTTACTCGGGTCATCGCATTATATGATAGGGATTATGTTTTACATGTGCATGATAAAGGTACGTTTTAAATCAACATCTTCTGTCATGAAGACGTTTGCAGAGGGCAGCCTGGAATGTCAGTTCAGTTCAGTAAACATCGGAAGTTTGAAAATGTACAGCGTTGCATTAATCGAAAAACAATGTGTATAGCATTTCGTTTAATTCCGTACTGAAAACCGAAGACGAGTCACGACAAATTATACAAGACCGCAAAACCAATGCTACCTATTCACTTCTTGAGATCATTGAGGTTAAGATCTCAGTGGATGTGGATTTTCATACAAAAGAACATCAGTAAACTGAGGTTAAACTTATATGTCAATCTGGTCATACATCATTAAGGAGGTCGCTGTCACTGTGACGAACATAACAATAGTCAATCACAATTTGCCACCAATGAAAGGTTCCGTTATCATAATTGTAGTGTAGTGTGCAAAACATAGAGTGAAGCCTTCTTTATTTGCACTACAGTAATCAATCATACTACAGCAAATGAATCTATCATAAAGACAAAGCGCTTTTACGCTAGGAAGATAAGCAGAATAATCACTTCCAGCGTGAGATTTACGTGTGAAGACGGGTCCAGTGGAATTCTCTATTTGGTTGATCTCACTAACATACTATGTGTGACAAGCTCAGTAGCTGAAGATGTTTTTCAGCACGAACAAACAAGTAGATTCAATCATGTGTCAGTCATTATCACATTATGCTCTGTTCGTAAACGCCACCGTTACTTCAACTGTCCTAACTTCTCAGGTTTGAACTAGCTTGCTGTCTGATGACGTTGTTAACAAAGGTAAAATCAGAAATGACGATCACGTTATTGAGAAATTACTCAAACATACGTCTTATGATTTGCATATCTTCTTGAGTGATCACCGGACCGGCAACCTCCAGAAGGTTTTAGTTCACCCAGGTTATGTTGTCATCCTGAAAACTGATTGCTTCATTCTCGTCTATGCGTCCTCGTTGGAACATGATATTCAAATAATACAAATCTTGCATAGCATCAGTGTCTTGCAGAACTAACTATAACGTGAATTTTCGAAGTCAGTGAATGTAAGTACAAAATGATTCTAACTTTTGTGGATACTTGGCTGGAATAGCGGGAGTTTTTGTGGTACGGAGGAAGAATATGTCGACGTTAGACTAGTTCTTAACGTGTAATATGTGTGCTAAAATGAGCTGTATAGGTCTTGAGGTCAAACATCTCACGGTTAGACAGTGCACCGTTTGCCTCGTGTGACGGCATCAGTACATAAGCTGTTGTAACTTTCTCGTTTCATTTCAAACCCTTCGTAGCTTGAATGTGCTTAAAAAAACTCGATGTCTTCTGTTTTGTCAGTGGTGTTGATCAGTGACCTCGCTGAATTTTGAGCAAAAAAATATGTGTGCGTAGGGTGCAACAGAATGCACTTTTATATAATAATGTGTATTACATTATATTTTTTCTATTCGGTTGATATCTTAATATTAGTGTCTCTACTTATTTTTCGAGAAATACGGGACTCACTGCTATACTAGCTGACCAACTGGCTAACCAGTAATGGTCGGCTGGACACGAAGAACAACATCCAAACGCCGACCGATCTCATTCATTCAGGTGAACATTGGAAACGTGGTACATGAGTGCAGTCATAATATGTGAAGAGCAAACCACCGGCGGTTAGTGTAATGCGCGGGCATTCCTTGACTTCTGTTGATATGACAGGCCGAAGCTAAACGCCACCGAACGTTGAACCGCGTTGATGTGTTCGGTGCGAAGCGTCGGCGGGGGATATTCACTTGAGCATAGACATGATGTGATTTAGGGGTAGTTTCTGGAACGTCATTTTTGTGTCAAGTCAAGCTGACACCCACAGCCTGAGCTTTGACAGATGGCTCAGTTGGTCCACACTCTCGTGGTACTGGTCGACCAGTCAACGGCGGACACTTCCAGCTTCCCCTCGAAGATTACAGCAATTACTTACGTTTGTCTTCAAAGATGTCGGTGCGTGCACTGGCGATCACCATCGTCCATTATTGACACAAACTGACCAGGTGGCTGTCGGCGACGGGTGGCTTGGCCGTTTCTACAATCGAAACTCAATTCACGTCACTTACGTAGAACCTGGTATGTCTGTATTTTGCCTTCCACTGAGGTGGGAGGCCACATTGCCGGCAACCATTAACTGGTTTAATTAACCAATATGAACACAAGAGTGCCAGAGTGCATTTATCTGCAGTCTAGGACCCTGCCCACCGGACGACCGTGTAGCACATTCGGTATGTATACGGCGTACAATGTGGAAGTGCCGTAATTCCCCCTGTGACAACAGTGTCTGTACACCTGCGGATTGTTGAGACTTCATATGATCCCGGGAATTTCATGACGCCCGCTAGAATATACCGGACAACAGCGATTACAATGCAACCTGCTAGATTGTTCACTTGTGTCGTCGGCAGCAACTACAAATAACCGTTTTGACAAAACGAGGTAGAAAAGACTGTAACCGGAATTTTCAAAAGCTTTCTAATCTCATTCTAACAACATAACAAGCAGTCCAGTCGAACCCTCTTTCGCTGTTTTTCTACATTAGCTCCATCCATCGTTATGAAGCTGAAGGTTATGTTTTTGAAAGGCTGGACCAATCGAGAAGGTCCAAGTGACTGGGATCTGGGTAACATCATTCTTTTTTTTAAAACGGCTCCATGCACTTTGCACGCAAATCTCTGATATTGCTAAATACATTGTATTCCGTTACCTAAGTGAGGTGCGCCAGCAACACATTTGTGAGAAGTGAACAGGGTTTCGCCCCAACTGTGGGTGAATCGATCACATCTCCATTTCCATTTCCGTCATCCATGTAGAATATTCAACCTTGTCTTTATATATATCATGAGGTCCATGAAATCGATTGAGAAGGCTGCAGTCTGAGAATGCTCGTCGAGAATGGGCGCCATCTTCGAACAGTCCTCTGGGTTAAAACACTAACTTATGATCTGATCATCTTTTTTGCAAAGATGATGTCAGGTATGATGTACAAAATGCAAACGACCTCTTCTGTCAGATGGAATAAGCAACACAGACTTTTGCGTTTGCGTCTCGTCTTTCACACGTTTGATCGCTATCCATGAGTCGGATTCACACTGTCGGCAGCAGAAACTAAATGTCAATGGTAAGAAATTCGAAATCAATTATGTTGGACTATTCAGTGACTTCACGGTTCAATTAACTAATGATGAATATGCCATTATTTAATTTCAATCAACTAAACGTTCGAAGAAGAATCTTTTAGTACCTGCAATGGCTAATTTCTCAGTAGGTGAAACTTAACCAGGATGCTTATCTACATCGTTCGCTGTATGAACTGATCACACTTCAACGCGATATACTAAGAGTTTGACAAAACCCTAGATCGTGGCCCCCAAGTTCTCCAAATTAAACGCTCTAAGGTTGCCGCATTATGCGAGAATCGTCTCGATAGATTATCTCTAATCAACAATAGGAAACTCAAAACAACCAGATCCGATCTGCCTCAGATTTCTGTACACTCACGATCCAGCCCAATTTGTACTTTAAATTGTTTCATTTAAATCCTGTTGGTTTTGTTTTCATGCTAGCCATACGGTTACGATGGACGAGTGTGGGAAGTCAAATCGTATCGTAATTTGTGTCTTCTGGCTATTCTATTCAAATGGCTAAAAGGGATTCAATGTTTCAAGTTTTTCATATGCGCTTCCATTTTACTCCTTACACCTTCTTCTTTTGCCGGTGATGCAGCCTCCTAACTACAAAAGCCGATCGGCCACTTCTCTTACTTCATTATCTAACAGTGTACCCACAAAATCACAGCAATCTTGCAGAAGTACTGTGTACTTTGAGGCTGCAAAGCGCGTTACACAGGTTCAACGAATGACGATTAGGTATTCGTCCAGGTTAATTAAACTGCTCTGGTAGGATCGAGTGGTCAAAACTGACCAACAGTCAGAAACGAAGAAAGCGAGTCGTCGTCAACTTCGCTTGCATGAGAGGCCAAAGTACTGAAACACCAAGTCAAATGTTGAAATCGGTTGTTCATCGTCCTTATCCTGTGGCTGATTTGAGTTTGTCACTTTTCACTAGCAGTACTATTCTCTGGTGCCCTAATCGATGTTACTCTGAAAACGGTCTCCATCGTCATCTGTCAATTCATCTACAGCCGCTGTGACGTATACACAAGCAGAACGATGCCGAACTTGAAACAGCGAAAGGTTATGCATATCATCAAGTAATCAGAGTGTGCGAGGACCCAACGCGGAAATATGGTGACCTCGACCGCGAAACACAGGATCTAACTAATTCGTGTAGGTGACCAACCTCTCTTGGCAAAATACTACTTGAATGAGGTAGACACCCGTTCGTAGCAGCAGGTATTTCACAATCCGAACTTCCCATACAATCGCCACTCGATATCGTTACTGAAACCCTTTTTCTGATGCATGGAGCCAAGTAAAATTGTATTTTACGCAGTCTTTTGGCAGAACAATTCTGAAAATTGTGAATGAAAACTCTTTGAGGGTAACTTCTTATATGTCAAAGGCATTCTGCTAATTTTATCCCAAGGTAGTACTACATCTAGGTTCCTCGGAACTCACCTTAACTGCAAAGAACTATGAATAAATTGTCTTCAGTCAGCCGCGTAATGTGCGTTAGCATCTCGGTGTTTCTCACAGGTTTGATATATACCTGCGTGTTCTCCGTCCACAGAATCCTGCACTCGCTTGATGGAAAGATATTTCCTGTAGCCGATTTATTTGCCTCTATGAAACGCCATGCCAGTTTTCACCTTGTCGTCCTTTTTTTCAGAAACATCGACAGATATAGAATCTTCAATTTGGTTTGTCATATTTTTCAGCGTCGTCAATCTCGATGGTACTTCAGTAGTTAACGTTGAGGCATAGACGTCATGCAGTCATGAAATGTTGGAAAACGAACGGTTCCAATTGACCGAGAAAAACCGGATGGAGCTTAGTTTCTGATTAGTTTGATTGAAAGCGCCAATATATTGACGGAACAAGCTAGTTGTGAGTGGGATTGAAGTAGTTAGCAAGACAACACGAAACAACCACTCTTTCACTTAACGATTTATATTTACTTTGAGAGGATTATCTCCCATCAGACATTTTTAAACGAAACAATTAGAACACGAAAACTGGTAGATGTCTTGTTTATTCATCAGTAACAAATTTACAATAACACGGATCGGTTTATATTTACTTAATGTGTAACCCAGTAAAACGACGAGAACATTCACCCCGCCAAACAAGATCAACTGCCTCCTACCTCGTAGTCCACAGCTTAGACAGTAACACTACTCTAACGCCGGGAAGTGGACACTGCCAACAATTTTGAAGAGATTGTTGAAAACGTTTATTTTTGTTTAACACTGTCTTTTGCCACATATTGTGTTAAACGGCAGTAGGCTAGATATTCATAACCAGATGTCCAGTGAGGTAATCAGTGAACTAATCATTTCGATTTGTACCTTTACCATCTTAAACAAAACATTTTCTGAAAATGTTCTGGACGGCTGTCATTGATTGATTCCTCTGCCAAATTCCTGGTTGCCCTCCTGTAATTGACATTCAACGCACCTTACTTTATCTATACGACTGAAATTCAAAAACGTTTGGGAAACTGTTTCTGCGGCAAAGATAAAGTCATATGTTACTAACAAATGCGATTGATCAAATCGTAAATAAATTGCCCAGCTCTAAAATCGGAAATTCCCATTTTATTCTTACATATACATCATACATCATATTTTTATCCCTGTTTAATATTAGGTAATTCACGGCATTGCTGATCACCCTAATTAAGTATCTCTATACAAAGCGTCTTTTTATTTCAAGATTGAAATAACTTATCCATGTCCATAAAAATTATATACAAAGACCTTGTGATAGTTTGAAAAACTTTTGATTGGAAACTATCTGCTATCTCCAACGTGCCGGTAAGAATTGTAGGGAGATTTATGTCGTCGTTGTAATTCGTTGTGTATTGTAAAACAGTTGAGTATATTCTTACTTGTGAATATATATTGGACACTTTTAGAATGTTCACGCTATGGTGTTAACAACGATCACGTGTTTTCTCATTAAATAGATCAAATTGAACCACTACACCATGAATTTTGTTGCTGTGAAGCTAGTCCATTCTATCTTACTGTGAATTAATGCTATGGTGTGGTAGCAGGTCCCCATTTTTATACGCAAATGACTTAATCCTAACCATGAGCTGTACTCCATTTTTATACTGAACACGATTTCATCTTCTAAGATAATCTCCCGACTGAGACAAATATTGATGAGCATCCTAGCGGCACAGCGTATATGTAGGATTGAATTTGTCTATTACATAGAAATCACTTCTGTGTACGTAAAACTGACACTAACTGGATAGTTATCTTTCGAATAATTTTGTCTATATATTCACATAATGCCAGTTTGGTAAAGAAGAGGTGGTTAGCGAAGACATGAATATATTTGCCCATGTGTAGGTGTTAGGGAAACAAGTAATTTCAAGCAATTCACAAGAAAGTCAGTTGCATAAAATGTCTAACGGTAAAGAGTACAATAAATTAACTCAGTAGCAGAGTGAAAACTGTTCATTTTGCAGTCATTTCAGTTGATGAAGTGTCAACTGATATTAGAAGAACCTCCAAAGCACTCGCTGTTTTGGGGTTGTTATGGTAAATATTTTGAAAGTATTATTTTTCATATAAACAAAACTGTGCATTACGACCCCCACTTCATGTTTCTGTAGATATTCTGAAACAAATTAGAGATAGGTATGATGGCAACCTTCCACGAATTACCAAGATCGTACTCGCTAAGCAATGAATGTAAGAACGTTGGAAAAAAATGTTTTTGTCGCAAGTGATATGACACAAGCAATACGTGATGTATAATGTTGACTGGAAAAATCACGACCAGTTTCTTAGATGTTGCCATACACCAGATATACGTACCAGTTAAATCCTGCCTACAAACTGTACCATACACTTTGTAGGCGTTTGTCTGTTATCAACAAATCGGTTGCACATTTTGTACATTGATTATCCCATAAGCAGTGGATTAAACAGATCAGTGGTAGGATGCAAAGAGCATTCGCAGGAACGGTGTGGAACTTTGATCTATCTCCACACTTAGATGATAATGTAACTTAGGTTTAATTTATCAAGTACCACTGGGATGAGTCAGGTTAATATCAACCATTAATTACGTAGTATTTTCGCTATATCACCGAATATCTTGAAGGAAGCAAAGTTTCTGCAACATCTCTGTATGTGTTCCTAACATTTGAGCTTAACTGTGGACGTCTCAAAGTATGTAATAAGCGGCAGAAATAATTTTCAAATTGGCTGTTGCCTGAAAAATAAGGATTGCCTGAAGAATGCATAACCATCAGTAAGTACAAAATACTTCAACTTTCTGTATTAAATATGATTGCTAGGTTTGTTCAGAAGCAATGAAGTACAACTCACTTTCCCATTTCGTTGACGAAAATGTCTCTTGTGAACTGCAGTGAATATACCAGGTTTTGTAAATGCATTGTGTTAATTTTATCGACTGAATTCACTATGTCATGAAACCGTTCGAGTTAAACACTGCATGTGACTTGTGAGATACATGAATATAGCTTGCAAAAAGGAATATTTTATTGTAAACATTCGGTACCTTTGTTTCTCTCGCACACTTTAATATTTATATAACTGTTCTCCTAACTAGAATTTATTCAACATTGCTTTGAAAATGACTTTACTAGTTTCCCAAGCAGATTTCACTAGGGCCTATCAATAAATTGTCAGACATCCGTATATAATTAGATGAACTCCTTCACCATATCATCTACCGAATAGTCTAACCTTAGACCACGAAATGGATGTCATGAGATTTATGTCACAATTGAATCTTAACCAAGACAAGTATCAGCCTAACGTGTTAAGTAAGTTGTATAAACCGCCCTAAACTCAGTGACGAAGGTTTTGTGATCCGGTGGACAACTATCGGTACTAACCTACCACGATGTATTCACGAATATTGTGTACAATTCCTTAATGTGTGGTACCAATTACTCAACAATTTCAAAACAG
The DNA here is from genome assembly GCA_014338405.1 of Paragonimus skrjabini miyazakii. Lineage (NCBI taxonomy): Eukaryota > Metazoa > Platyhelminthes > Trematoda > Plagiorchiida > Troglotrematidae > Paragonimus > Paragonimus skrjabini miyazakii. The sequence goes on from JTDE01000680.1 coordinate 88,443, forward strand.
CTGTGTATCATGTGGCTAGAGGTCAGTGAGACCAACTGTTAGCATAAAACCTTTCGTAGTGGTTTGCGTACTTTTTCTATCGGCAACCAAAACCGTTTGTAAACTTTGTTTACTGATGTTGTCTCACACATATATGAACAAGCGTGTAGTCCTGTAAGGGACTGAGAAACAATAGTCCAACTGAGATAGAAATGCACGACTACCTGTAGTGGCAATAACTATCATAATTTTACACTGACTGTTCCAGGTATACATAACATAAAGCCAACTAAGTAAACGTCCACCGATAATAATGCTCTGTTTTAGAGTGTCAGCTTGACGTCTAATAATGACAGGCGGTTTACATTTAATTAAACACAGGTGGAAGGCTGCTCTGATAACGGTTTGGTTGCTAAACTTTGGGTTTCCATTTGTTTTCGTACGATCAACCCGACCGATATTAATTCGTTGATGCCTTGTTTCACTTGTGGAATGCAAAGCTTGTTCAGTGACTTCCATTAATTACCATCGAAATAGACAACTGTCTAGTGAAATTGATTTGTACATACCGGCTTCATAACTGAAGTCTAGTATGCCACCAACAGTTATCACAACAAGTTGGCTGCGACTGGATTTAATGGGGCCTGGCGTCTCCGTGGACGGTCCTCGGACAAAGTGTCTCACATTGGATAGACAATCATCACCATCCATTATGCGATACCAAGTCGCGGGAGTGGACAGCTTCAAAAAAACGAATACGGAGATTTAGTAATGAAATATACATGGTTGAATTTATATCTTCACGTTGAATGTGACAAATAGAAACTGTGGTAATTCGTGAGTTTTACTCTGTTGCAAGCTTATTTGTATGCATATAGGCATGCCGTGATATTGCACACTAATTACGTAGTAGTACTGCGATAAGATTATGGCTCACGTTATATCAGGAAGACTGATTATCGGTCAAATCTGAAAAATCGTGGATGTACTGAAAAAATTCTGCCAATCTTTCAACGTGATCCCTTCAACTTCACAAGTAATCCAAACCAACACACAGACAGGATTGTATGTCTCGTGAAATGCATGAACATGATTGTATACTTAACTTTCTCCAAAAAACATTTTGGGAAAAATGATGACTATATACAAGTACTTTTCATTCTCCTTCTTTGATTAGGCATTCCTGGAATGTGAAAATTGAGAATAACTACTGTTCACGACAGCTGGTTCAAGTATCAGCACGTTTACTCGCCACAGACTAAACTATTTTCATACCAGGAATATATGATCAAAATGGTTGAAAACATTGTTAGCAGTGTTCAGCCCACAGTTGTTTGATGGGTGCATTTTATGTAAAAGGGATAGCCGTCAAGTAGACTAACTGTAATCTGAGAGGCGTACACTGATCGAGCTAGCTGTTGGCCATAGTGCATGAAGTATATATTTAGTGATATGAGCGTCTAACTGCCGGGTAATTTTGTGACTCATATCGTACAATTTCAAATCGAACATCGCCCACAATTTATGGCAACTTTCGCATTCTATAGAATTTCCAGTCGGCCACTTTCGAAAAGAACCACTAGACTCAAGTTTCGCTCTCATTAGAACAGCTTGTCAGCAGTCCATATCTTTGCCACTGCCGAGACTAACTGTGTCTCTTATCGAGACGATTGGGCAACCTAATCATTACTCATAGGTTGAAGTGTTTGAGCGTTCACATTTGATAATCCGGTCGTGCCTAACGTGAGGTCAATGGCACAGTTGTATAACGCGATTGCCTCATGAACAGCGTGACCGTGGTTCTAGTCCTGGCAGTGGCAAAGATATGCACTACTGACGAGCTGTTTTAATAAGAGCGAAACTCGATTCTAGTGCTTCTGCTGTTCGAAAGGGGCCGACTGGAACGTCTATGGGATTGCTACAGCTGCGATCAGTTGTGGATAATGTTCTATATGAAATTAACCAATTTCCCAACTATTCATCAGTTATCATACTGTGTACTTATTATTCTTCCATACAACATTTATCAGTCTACATTGTTTATAGCAATCAGTTGTTGAGCTCGATGTGCTGGGTGGTAAATATGAAAATTGTTTGAGGGGGCTTAGAACATGGAAGGCGGAATACTGTGTTGCGACTCTAGCTGAAATAAATGACTTTGTGATATGACATAGTCTTGGGCAAATGCCTCACTAATCACACTGTTAATAGTATAGCTGTTTGTCGAGTGCCAGGACATTGCTTGAAATGGTTGACATTCTGACTGTTAACTGTTGTCGAAACCATACACATCCGACTAAGCTCACATGAAGTTGTTGCGGACAGATAAACTTCCTTAGCTTGCAGACAATCAAATTCACATCTTCAGGCAACAACTGCATAACTTCTAGTATAATCTCTATTGGTCCATTATTTTACCCACCCTGGTCAATGTGTTCGTAGTTACTGTGTAATTATTCTGCTGTAATTATTCTGTTGTAATTAATCTGTTGAACAACTATAGAAAACAGGATATATGCACTACCTTGTTTTTCTCAAGACTGCCACGGGTATTTTCGAACCGAAATAAAGCATTCGTAAAAGGTGTTGATTGGAGAGAATATACGAGTTGGAAGACGACTGGACGTGAGCGAAGAACATGCTGCACAGTCGTGCCTAACTTGACAATTCTGGTCACAGAATAATTGCCTGTATCACACTAAATCCGATTAGATGTAGCACACGTGTTAACACCAGATAAATATACGCTGCATATTCAAAGAAACATCGATCAACAAAGCAAATCCGATGAAATACCTTTGAAATTAGCCGCCAGTCAGCCGGTTTATGACAGTTGATGCAACAAATAATAATGCAATTGACCTGTAATTAGCGGCTTCATTGCGATCGCCGTTTTTACAGATGGGCTGGAAAGAATAACTCAGGAACTAGAGAATCATAATCACGAAGGGTTAATAGTCTACGGAACACGCCGTGTGGTGTCCTTGGGATGTCAGTAGTATTGGCACCAGAAGCATTTATTGAATTCGTGAATCTGGGAGCTAACAAACCGAGTTACCAGTTGGCATGAACTCTAGCGGCTTCTCTACTTGAGGTGGTCATCCTACCTGTTTGGCGCAAGCGGTGGATTGCAAGAGGGCGTTCGCATGTACAGCATTCAAAATAAGCTGCCAGTGCTCGTTGAGTACGGGATACCCTGGGATACCAAACCAAAGCGCATCGCTATATTCTCTTATCAAAGATACCCAGCCCACCTTGTGGAAGTCTTTTTCGGAGTTTCAAGAAGGAAGAATATATGATACAATTTCTAATGCAAAGGTCACAGCTGCTTGATCCCTGCAGCCAAAAGTGGCATTAATTCGTAGGTCATATGTAATATCTTCTTTGCTGGTAAGAATATATTATCTAACCTTGAAGGGTTCTGAGATGTCCTTCGCTGCGCGAATCCTCTGACATTTCCAGTAGCGTGAGAATTCACAGTTGCTTCCTATGACGTACAACTAGGTGATAAAATTTTGGCATGAACCTCATTGTTGTCGAAGTGAGTCTCCCATTAAGTGGAATCATCCACAAGTGGGATCCGTAACAATCCTGCAGAGATAGGCGAGCGTATGGCGTCATCAGGAAGGCAGTCGTTGACTGTTGCGGCAAGCAGGGATCGGCGGGTCACATCGATCAGGTCAAAGTGTGAAATCCCTGGTGCGGTGTTGGGAAAGCTCAGAATTTGGTGTATTATTAACAGTATGCCTGACAGTGAGCATCTACCATCATTTGGCCCCATCGCCTAAATGTCCTCCAATCTCTTCGGCTATACACTATCCAATGAATATATACACATATATGAACATGTTTCGCGCATATACGGCAGATTTGTCCATCAGGTGAAATATCGGTGGCTAGTAGGTGGCGAGTTGTGTAGCACACGTTGATAACAAATGTTGATAACAAATCTCGGTGCAATAATCGTTTGCTTGGTCACTTAGTTTCATTTAAGATTGGCTGCTGCACCCACTGCTCCACCATCTGCGGCTCTTGGCTCTAATTCCGTTTGGTCTGCCTCGGTTTATAAATGAGTTTTCACACACTCACCTTTAAGGTCTCCCAACGGAATTTTTTAACGTTGATTTGATGACAACAATTGTGTTCCGTGTATAGCTGCTTCAATGTTAGCCTAAAATACACACCGATCAATCACTTAATTGATTAAATTTTCATGAACTAAGAAAATTCACTCTAATTTACGTCGTCTGTGGACTCGTTGTTGGAAGTGATATCAACCTGGCAGTTGTTTTACGAAATTGAGAGATAAGATTCAAAATTACCGGTCAGATTGGGGTCAGACGAAGATCAAAGTAAGTAGTTCTACGTAAATCTAAAAGCAATCATTCAATTGCTGACGAAATGTGAAGACGCAAACTAGGCAATATTTTCAAGATTGTAAACACAATAGGTGATATAACTGTAGACTGATGCATTCCATAGGAGCCAAACAAATCATACCGAGTGCGATTACAAACAGGCTTTAGATGAACGTAATGGGGAAGAAATGAAATTTTTCCTAAAGTTATCCCACATTGTGGTGAAAGAAACATAATTGAGAAATATTGGAAGTGTGTGATGCTATTGTATGATTGCACTGATTCAACGCCAAAGCACTTCATTAATCCAAATTGTTACCGGCCAAAGTGTGTGACCATTGTTTTGTGAGCGACGGCCATTAGAATCCGGAACTAATGAAAAATCATTTTGAAGAAACGACCGACCGATCATGAATGAAATACTTCAGAACGTTGTTGAGAATTACCTGAAAAGTTTTCATTATTTAGCTTAACCCCGTCAGACTGTACTTGTTAACATACTGCTTGAAAAAGTGTACAGCTCGACATGACGTTACATAGGTTGTTTTAACGCTTCAGTCGCGAGTTTACGGCGATCAACTTGCACACAGACACATGATTCTGATGTTGTGTAACGTGCGGTAGAGATTAGCGGGCGCGCACGGATAAACGCTCTCCCCTTGCGTCTCCACGTTGCCCTAAAATTAGTTCACAAGTGTACAGGAAAATCAAAGTGGAAACTGCCGGATTTTTGTTCCAGGTGTACAACTAAACGGACACATTTTGTGTATTAAAAGTTCGGGTAGTAAGACGTTATTCGACTTTAAGTAAGCTTTCGTTACAGGAGACGTCTACTCCAAATGCCGTGTTAATAGTGCCTCATGAACTACACTGTCACCTTTAACATGAATGTCCCCTACGCTTGGTGCGGTATTTTCCCATTGTGCACTTCTATCAACTTACATTATCCTCATGCTTAGATGTTGGTTTTCGTTATGCTAAGTAATTACTTCATACGGTGTGTTGTATTAAGTGGTCTAAATCATCATATTCTCAGTTAATCGATTATTTTGCCCTCTAACTGACAGATTTTTGCACTTGGCACCACAAAATGCATGTCACTGGAATCTTGCCTTACTTCATTTCACTAACTTGATGGTTTTCTTAGAAAGTGAATTTTTATGAAACATTTTGAATTTAACTGGATAGCCTAATGACTCGTGCCGCTTATTGTCTATACATCCAGTCACTCAAACAGACTGTGTAACATTCAAGTGCTCAAGGGAAACTGACTTTAAATACAAGTTTTATAACGGATATAATGTGAAAAAGGTGACTCACGGTGACCGATTGTATCCTAAGCAAGAGGCGACGATGTTTAGCCGCGGTTAGTCGCCAAATGCATAGGTCATTTAACAAAATCCCTGCTGAACTGTAAGTTCCTGTTCGTCCTTTGAAGTCACCTCCGCAGGTCACTATGTTTACAATGAAGCATGAGTCTACGTATCAAAACTTCATCTCACCAAAAGCAAGTAAATTATAAGTGGTTAGACCATTGTGGTTTGAAAATAAAATAAATACGATATGACAGAGAAATAAGTTGTCAGGCAGAAGCAAGGTGTCGAAATGTATACAGGAAAAATGCTGCTCAGATCAACCAAAGTTCGCGATGGTTATCGGTGGAAACAAGATTGTACATGCAGTTTATCAGAGATTTTAGAAATGACAGTATTCTTTATAAAAATATGTTTCCCCATATGAGTAAAGTTCACGGTTATAGACTAGGAGGACGCAAATTTCATTTTAGGTTTACAATTCTTGTTCTTGTGAACAGTAGAGGGGTCAGTGACTTTGGCTGACGACATGCATATTTTGTTACTTGTTAGGCGTAGTATTCAAGCGTTTGTACATTAAACGAAATGTGGATGTTTCAGAATGTGTGCATAAATGTATCATTTCAAGGATGTGCATCAAAATTTTATTCTGACGCAGTAAATTACTGACGTTTTTCAGCCATCAATAACACAAGCATGAACTGAAAGACACGACGTATTATATCAAAATATCTGGCTTTGGATTATCCGTTTGCTGTATGCGGTCGGTTGAGAATCGTAACAACATCTAATCTTCATTTTGTTCCAGGCTAATGAAAAATTTTTGACATTCGCGATTTTTATTTGTAGCTTGGCAAAGCGGTTGCAAATTTGTATACAACAGTGTAAGCAAAAGATGACGTAGTTCGTCATAGCAGACTCATTGTTGTTTAGATAATGGTGGTGAGCGGTACAGAATTCAGTTTGTGAAGTGCGCATTAACATTCATTCCATTGAACGCACTAAAATGATGACTGAAAAAGTTTTTCGATGTAACATTTTTTAAACCGAAATATTCATCCAAATAAAATAGGTTTATTTTATAAAATAAAATTTAAAATACGTAAATACGTACGATACACCACTGTTAGCTACCGCACTAAACTGCATAACCGCACAGAAAACGTTTCACGGAGAATAATTTCATTTAATTTAAAACACTGACCGTTCTGGTACGTATGGTGAGGTGTACCTGCGAAACAACAAATAGGTGTTACTCAGTTTGCTCTTCATCCCCAGTTTTATGGATATCTTTGTTTTAGGACATAAATCATCATAAACAGTTATGAAATCACTATGAAACAACTTGATGAAGTACGTTTCCTCGACTTTAGACGTGGTAATATATATAAGGACCATTTCTAGTCCAAAATCAACTTGATAGTTTTTCCTCACTGATGTTCGATTTTATGCGTCTTGGAAGGAATTATGCAATCGTACAAAAGTCTTTCATCGCCATAACCTAATGGTTAAGACCTTCGTTGAACAATATAAGTGATCAACACTTCGTTTTGTTTTACGTTTCGGACATTTTATTCACTGTTTCACATACGGTCATTCTGTCGGAACTGTGTGCCACTGGTGTTTGAGCCCAGGAATCATTGAACATGAAGCAGGAGAACTGAGCGCCATAACATATGCGTGATAATGAACGGGTAAGAACAAAACCAGAAACAAGGTCTGCATCTGAAAAAATGAGCAAACCTCAAATTCATTCATTTCATTATGCCTGTTGTTCTTTCCGCGGAAACAAAGTTGAGTTGGCAATGTCAAGCTCTAAGGTAGGTGTTGTACATCTCTTAGCCTGAAATAACGATCTATCACCAAGGGGACTACGCGTTTGTCTCCATGAGTTTCTACATGCAATTAGCTTATTGTATTTCAGATCACAGTCATTGCGATTATCCCAAAATAAAAAACAACCATATGAAACAGATATTTGGAAAAATATCCAATAGATTTAATCATGTTCCACATCATGTTTCTTTTGTTATAAAAAGAATCCTACTATATATGACGAAGATTAACTCCTACAAATGTAAATGTAGATAATTTTGGAGTAATCTGACTTACGCGGCGGAAAATCTGAAGTAAATTATTGTGAAAATGTTGGTGCAGATGAACAAAAATGTGGAAGTTGAATGTTACGGCATGCAAAGACACAATATTCCCAGATGTCCATCTCCTCATGGAATAGATTACAAAAAGTGACCAATCTGCTTTTCACCGTAACGTCTGGACAATCAATGACTACCTACAATTGCATTGATTGACACTCATTTGTGTAGAGATCCTTTTCGGTATAAGCTAGTCCGAGTTCTGCTAAGCATAACAGTGTGATAATTGAAAATGTTGGATTAAAATTTTTATCACAAAAATTGTAGTCGAATGAAATTGCACTATCCAGCCTCCTAATGTTTCACGATGGCCAGGTGACTGAAGGCAAAGCATTCCGCATGTTGATATGTTAATCTGTACATCAACATGGTAATTATTGTGGTCTGTAAACTAAGTTGGAAATAAGAGAGTTTACTCATTCATGTTTGCAACCACGTAATCTCTGTTTTAATTAGCTTGTATGATTTGTGGCTGCAGATGTCATCTCTGAAAACTTCCGACTTTTCCAGCATTTGTTTTACCAAAGCAACCTGAATAGGTTTTACAGTAAATATCGTCGGTAATTGGCCCACATGTTTATCTGGTTATTTTATTTTGACGATGGGAAAGCTTATGAAAACGAAACAACTTAACGTCAACATTCCCTTTACCAAACTAACTATATGGACGAATTTTAATTTCAGAATATCTTAATGTTATGTTTACTACTTTCAACCAGTTCGGGTGGTCTTCCTCAGGAACATTTTAATCGAAATCAGATTAATAAGAGAGAAAATATCACACATGCTTTGTTATGGTTTTGTTAACCTGCGTTGCATCCGTTGCATCGTAGCGTTGTGTTGCCTTCAATGCAGTCAATAAAGTCTTTGAGCGTGACATCCAGACTGTTCGACTTCATTTGGTACGGATGGCTTACCTATATTTTCAACTATTGCATTTCCTGGATTCAGTGGGGATTTTAGAACAAAATATTTATTTGCCAGAATTACCCGCAGAAAACGTGGCTTGAAACCCCCGTCCTTCTAGAGAATCATCAGAAATGAACATTGCAGATAGTTGGTTTGTCGACGATGTAATTTGTTGTGAAGCGTTCCCCGAAATCTTTGCAATGGTTGGAGCAAGACATGTGGGTCCATCAAAAACAATAAGAACATCGGATATTTGTGCGCCGTTTCCCGGCGATTCTATCTGTATGAAGGAAACAGTGGGAAAACCAAATTAATGACGGACAATCAGTTTAACGTTTCGGGTTGACAGGTAGTCCCTTTATCAATCCGTTCCCTATAATCTCACATCTGTTATTGCCAAATTTGCGTAACAACTGATGTAATGTTGCTAGCCAAATAATTCTTTGATATGTGACGTTGTTTTCTCCACAGAATGTGTGTTAATGGCGTTCGGTTTTAGAAACGTTTGTCTTCTGTGAACGCGCCAGAACTCATATGTGTTTTCAAATAGAATTTGTCTGATTGTCCGCAGAGTGTATGGGATCCGGGGTTGCAGGAGTATTGGTTCTAAGGAAAGACTTACAGCTTGTTGGTTCTGAATTGTTAATTAATTTACATCTAATAATGCCATACTTTTAAATCAGATCTTGTTGTTAGTCGAAGTATGAATGTACTATTTGGCTGCGCAGGGCATTTTTATTCCAATACGGAAGACCTTGTGCTTTATTGTACATTTTTAAGTATTTCGTTTAAAGTACAGATTGACTGGGGCAATAACGGATGAAGTCGGTTTACAGGCGATAGAAAATATATGCTCATTTCCATTAAGACTTGGTCTCACTTATTGCTTCTCAGCAAACGCAGTTCTAAGAAATCGTCAACAGGATTGTTGCTGGATGTAAACCGTGGGATGGTGGTTAGTATGCAATGCTGGATATTTTTACAGACACATTCGAGATTGCTATATATGTTCACAAAGAATATTACATATTTACTTGCGTTTAGTTATTCTGGTAGTTTCTGTAAAGGTTCTTTTGAAAAAATTGGTATGGTTATATGGAACTGAGACAGAGTACTGGTATGGCAGAGGTACAAACAGTTAGACAGTCACACTGTCCTTTTACACATTAAGACTTCTCCTACCCAGCCCGTTCAACTTGGGACAGATTACCTTTATGAAGTTTTATTTGCGTTTTCAAGTTTGTCCGGTATAGTTTGCCACATAGATTATCAAACAAAAAGGAATGACCTGGACGACCGCATCGCTAGTCATACATTTCGGGATTTCGGCCTCGAAAACATATATTTCCTCAAGCCAACTTACTTGGACCGAGGTTAAACTGAGGAGAATCCTGTCATCACGAGCCACAGTAATTTTCCAATTACAGAATGCGTAAGCAGGATAACTACCGGGATAGTTTGGGCTGGAGATGATCCCGTTTCTTTGATTCATAAAAATTTGACTACAGTCTTCGAAAATGAAATGAAGAAGCTTAAATAACATGAACGCATTTGAAACGCAAAGGATCACCAGTTGCAATAATGTCAAATATTACGATTCGAATAAATAAAGATTGTGTATTTCGTGCTAAATCTTAATTAGCCAATCAAACAGAAATCCACAATTTAAGCTATTGAATACTAAGATAATAATAATTAATAGGTTTTTAATGACAAAAATATTTGAAAACAAACACGGACCCCGGGCTTCCTGTACCGTCTAGGTGTTTTTCTGGAAGTAATGAGAACTCACTCGTAGCAGTCTGTTGAGTACTATCTGCGATATCCACTGGAATAGGAAGTGTACAAATAGACGAAAATTACCGTTGCAACGTTGAGGATTTGTTATCACGCTCCAAATCTGTATAGCATTTACGAGAAACCTATTAACAAAATAAAATTGTTGATATTGATATTGATACAACGACACTTATCAACTTTGGCGCCGATGGATTACAACAGGAATCATTTGATAAATATTGCCAAAGTATTCGATCTCTTCAATCATGTGAGACAATTGGACGGATGGGTATGCTTTTTCTGTTACAGGTTCGAATCCAACCGAAGCATTTACAATTAGATGTTTTCTGATTTATCACGTCTACCAGACTACTTATTATTACCGCAATCGAAACGTTCTATTTATTGAAAGAAATATTACTTACATACTGCCACCTATTAGTTAGTGGTATGGTGATTAATGCTAGCTTTAGGCGTTTGAGAGTAATATGCATATATTGCGTCACTCATATATTAGTTTATACAACAGCCAAAAACTATGGATTATTCAGTAAATGGTTCAATTTATTCATGTGTGAAGCATTTTGAAGCTTTTCAGAATGAACGCCAGAACCAATGTACTGAGGTTTGTATTTTGTGTTTATTTCAGTTATTTTAGCCTAGAGACTAAAGTGATATGAATCCGCAATCGTATGTGATCATTTGGCTGTTTTTGAGGAACATGTTCGAACAACCCCGAGTGTGTTTGACCTCCATGGCATATATTACTCGTTAATTGTTTATTTGTACAGTACAGCAGTCATTAGTCGTTTAAGCAGCAACCGATTTGTTTTCGCCTTGTCAGAAACATCACCACGAATCACCTTTGTACAATAATAGCTATCCAGCAGGTAAGGTTAGACTGAAAGTGCCCAGACACCATATGGGTTTTGTCTCTTGAGTTAAGTGATCAAACATGCATTACGAGTACGAGGCGTT
>JTDE01000680.1:100014-139729 GCA_014338405.1 Paragonimus skrjabini miyazakii
TGTATCAGATACAGAAACAGAAGTATAAACATGTTATCGTATTTTGGAAACCCTTGTGATCCTGTTACGTGACCATTTCGCCCGAATAGTCATTAGGTCGAAACAAACGACATAGTTTTATAAGTTACATTGAAGAAGCAACCCAACATTAATTACGGAATTATTGATTAATAAATAATTAAACATAAAAATAAATGAATGCAGAGAGTGCATTCTCAATATCGTGCTAATAATGGCTAACCAGTGATGATATGTTGTTAGAATTCAGAATCCCTCGGTCAACAACGCTGATCCTGAATACCAGCGAAGTAATGAACGGATGTCAATTTACAGAAACGATTTGTCATAGGTGATCGGCAGTTGGCGCTCACATTTACAGTTACTGCCTTGGTGACCGCCAGTTCAGTTATGCGTGTTCATCGTATTGTCTTTTCCGTTTCAACGAAAGTTAAAAGAGACCCCATAAAACTGTTCATTTCGAGGTTCTGGAACAAGTTTTATTATAAGACACGTCTGTTTTCAAAGTCGTTCGCATGTTGTTATGACAACGATTATAGACTTGAGCCAAGGTATTGGGGATCGCTGTTGAGTGCATATCGTAACAAGTAGTGAAAAAGATATACTGTCTCCAACGTTTCTGGTGAACAGTTTAGAGCAGTAAATTAATGCACCCACAATTCACAGTGAGGCACTGAATATCGCCCAGCCTGAATACTGTTGCTGTGAGACGTAGAAGGTACAGATGTAACTTATTCCCTAACTAGCCATTTTGAAAGGATTTTATTATCGTGATTCAGTAGATATCGGAATATGATGAAAAGTGCTTAAATCCTTGTTGAATAGTTCTTGACAATATCACAAGAGTTGACTCACGCAACTGTAATGCGAAATCAACCAGTATTCCGACAGTAGCACGTTAACTAGCTAAGAAATGTCATGAGTTACTGGGTATTTAAGATTGTTCTGGCTCGTCGTCTAGATTAATAACCATCTCTTTTGGTGAACACTTCCTTAAATATTTCTCTTACGCACCACATTATCAGTAACGTCGCTAATTCAGTACGTATTCATAAACGACAAGTTTAAACATGGTCGCCCAAACAGCACGTAACTGGTCCTGAAAGTGGACAGGTATTGCGGTCTTCTGAACCCCAGCTTAGAGGGATCAAACTCTTAACGTAATATACGGAAAAGTGCACCATGAGTTTGCTATGGCTACCCACAGGGGCAGATGTGAGAAAAAATATCTGACTTAGTCAGCCCTCAACTATGATTGAGGATAACTGGCAAATATTGAACGGATTATCAGATAGAATACCAGTTGACCATACGCAAAAGTGAGATTTTAAGCTTATCTGTAGATAGGCACTTAGAACACCTCAGATCAGCCGGGATAGCTGACGAAAACATCGGATGATAAGTGGTGAATCTGCATACGGTCTGTCAACGTAGTGCTAAATTTATTTTGGGAGTAAGCGGTGTAAATCGAACCTGATACTACTTCCGTTTTATTCGCTTTTCAGTCATAAATTTACACATTAGACATTTCAAAATGAATTACCATCTGCAAACGAGAGGTTCAACTGAGCACCGACCATCATTATCGTCAGCTGATTCTGCGAGGATTTGACGGGTAATGGAACTGTAGTATTAAGACCCCTGGCGTAAAGTATCATTTTCGAATGGCAGCCTTCTCCATCGAATACCCGGTACCATGCGTTAATGGACTGCAACTAAGTAAGTGGTTAAGAGATCAATCAATTTATTTGCATATAAAACCGGTCTGCATTAGTAACAAAACAATAAATCATTAACATCTTCATCAGTAAACGATTTGGCATGTGACAGGTTCCGCAGGAATAATTTTGCGCACCAGTCTGTCAGACTGAAATCAACCTGTAAACGCTGACGCTTTTCTAAGTTCTGTGTCGAGTAAACCGCCAATTATTTCAACCTTTGGTAAAAAGCGTTAACGTTGGCAATGTGTAGAATATAGCACTTCCACGTTTATATTTTCTCAGTAATCATTGGCCATTTTCACTTTGGCTCACATTTTCCTATTACGCACTTGCTGTTTTTTTGGCGGATGCGTATTTAAAAGAAACTTCCTATTAGGTATTCTATAAGTAAACAGTTGTATATTGAAATCGATCCAAGTAGGGTAACCCGGTAGTCTAGTTTGGAAGTGAGTGGACCAGCGATCTGTAGTTGCCTATAATTCTGAACTTCATTCCCCAACAGGCTTCACGCTGTTGAAAGACAACAAGACAGAAACAGTCATCCACCTTTTCTCTAGCGGTCAGCCATTTGTTATTTTATGTTAGGTTCGATACAGTATATCTGGCAATTAAGGTGAATGTTCTGAATTTGCGCTACTTCTTTCAGTGCGATATTCATGAACGTTCTCACGGTTTCAAGGGTTCGACCTGTCTACCAGTGGTTGATGCACACAACTACACATGTACACACTTTTGGGTACGACTCATAGATTGCTTACTGCCACACTGATCACGTGACTTCCAGCTCTTAGCACAAACTATGTGTGTACAAGCTGGTGCTCATTCACCAACACAAAGCGAAACAATGAGGGGGATTTCATGCGATGGTAAAACTTCTCGTTGCTTATGGAATGCTGAGACGACAAGAATGGTAAATTTACAAGATATTTGTAGGTTATGGAACAGTCTTAAATAAGCATTTCATAAAAGGCTACCGGAGTCGCTCAAAGTTATACCGTTTGATTAGTGCTGTAACCAGTAATGTGTAACCAAAGTGATTTATATAACTTTCCGCAAAATAAACTCTGTTCGATATTTTTCCTATCTGTTCTGGGTGCTAAAGCGCCACGTTTATGTTACGAATGTCGCAATAGCTTGTTTACTTCATAGATAGGAGTAAGTGCCCGCTTAACCACTAAGTCACCAGATCAGAGTGCTGTTGTGAACAACTATCCGGAAAGCTCATAAGTCGAGAGGTAATCATTTGCATTGAGTCACCATGGCAAGAACTCGCACAACCGGTATCCATTCATCAGCAAGCTGCCGTTCAACCTGCTTTCCACATAGTTGTCCTAAAAAGGCCAAGCTTAGACGTAGAAAAGCGAATGACGAACGTCTAGAACTTTGAACACACCGTGTGTCGTATATTAGTGTAAGAACATTCAAGTATTGGTAATCGTCTCAACTATCACCGCTGCAGCATGTATTAACTGTTGACTGTATTAGAGAACACTTTGACCGTCACCGCGGCTGTTACACCCACTGACAATCATCCCTAGCAAATAGAACAAGGGGTTGAAGCGTTCACCAACCAAATCTGTTAGAAATATGTTTAGTTCACTTACATTAACAGCGTTAAAATTCAGATAGACACGTGAGTCTTCCTCCGCGTTAATCCTCCAGATGCAAATTGTCTCGGTTGTGATATTCCATGAGGAAATGTTTCCGCTGGTCGCATTGATGTCCTGCACACAAGTATCTGCAAATGGTGAATTAGACAATGGAATTTATTCTTGACGCAAGCTACTCAAGGTGGTTGAAACTTAGATTGTTACAGTTTATTCACAACATTTTGTTATTCACAGTGGATTTGCTGATGGGATTTACCGTCCTAACATTGCGGGATTTTTGACGTAGATGATTAATTATGTTGAAAATTATCAACTTCAGACGCTGCATAGGTGTAGGCAAAGAACGGTAACCATCCTTTCTGCGCTTTATGGAACGTACTCTTTCCTATACACTTTAAAAATGTATATTCGCCAACTGTTTGTGTTAGTTTATAGCTTTGGTTAAGATAATTTGCTTTTCGTTGACCGTCATCTAATACACATTAGCACATTTTCTGCATTGGTTGACTAGTGGTGCATGCTGTTTCAATAACTTGAACGAAGTGCAACCGAGTTTTCCTTTCGCGGACTGTTTTGTGAATAATGTTTCCAAAACAATACCATGTTGTAGTATGCAAGTGTTACTTTGTCCGTCCAACTGGATAAAAAGGTTGTGACCGACCGTTTGTAGCGTGTCTGTGCATTGCATGATACGCGGTAAAGTTTACATCTTGATAAAGCCTAGTCAGTTTTAGTTCTGTCATTCTGACAACTTTCTAAGATTATCACGTGTTCGGCAAATGTTTGCAAACAATAACAAAACAGTAGTGAACATGACTTTAAAATGCTTGTGAATACAGGCCATATGTTTATAGTCATTATGTAAAAATTAAACAGATACAACGTGACATTGTACGTGATTCTCATCTCTTGTACACAATTGATAACTGCCAAGTATTGCGTTAACTAATTCTACCGGATCTTCGATTTACATTGCCACAATAAAGTGTCATTGAGGTACGCCAAAAAACTAATGGTTGTATCGAATTTTCCAACGAAAGCGCAATACTTACACAGATTACCGCACTTCAGAGAGTACACTAAACTATGGAATATAAACTGATGTTGATTAGACAGTAGTCTTTAAACCAAAAGATTGATTAGTTTTACACTTCAGCATATAAGAAAATTGCCTCGGAATATCTATTGCATGTATACGTATTTAATTGTGCACACAGCATAGTGGATGATGAACCTTATACAGTCCACCAATAGTAAAAGAGAGATCTCAGGGGACACTCCTAGTGGACTTTCCTAAAACATGTTGTTCACAGAAAGATTATTTTTATAGTATTTATTAAACCAACGCGAATAATAACCTAGGGTTAACAGAAGCAGACATTTTCTGGAGTGCTGACTGTAACTATTTCTGAACAGTTGGTTTCGACAATTTTTGAATAGTTTAAATGTTTTTGTTATCTTTACAGGAAGTAATACTCTTTTCAGTAATATTTGCACTTCTGTATGGAGGAGGAGTAATACTAACAGAGATGGACATATGCTATAGCTGATCATTTTTGCATCGTTACTAATGCACTACCATATATTGCCATGTCGATCATATTAGAGGCAATGACTGAAATGGTAACTAGTTTGGAACACATCGCAACTCACCAGACCGAAATTATCCGTATACGGTACCAATTTATTGGAAACTAAACATTGCAGTCAAACTGTTATTTGTCACTGCTATTAATCACTCGATTTCCAACTGTCTGCGTATATCTGTTACGAGTTGTGAGTAGTATGTGACCTCTGTGTCGTGATTGTGTAAACGACAAACTTGGACGTTTATTTACTTGAAGTTATTCGCTAACATTTAATAGCACATCCTTCAAAATCATTCGGTTAACGCACGCATAACCTCCATGAATCACATCAACTTTAATAAAACTGAGTGTAGCGTACAACTTGTGGAATGGTACAATTGGTTAATTAGTAATTTTGCACCCACGATATTTTACAAAATATTTGTTAGTAAAATAATGAGTTGAAGAAAATTGTCAATCCAAACCAGCCTACGGACTTAAGTAAAACACAGTTGAGACAAGTAATACTGGTTTGGTTTAGCATCACTTCCAACCAAAAGGCTCTCACCATATCTGTATGGTCACATCGTATCAACCTGCTCACAGGGGTCTCAAGTGATAAAACTAATTGGTACAAGTCAAAACTGTCTTTGTAGTGTCGAACACCAATTTACGACTTTGTCAGCAGAGTCATCGTATACTACCATCCAACTGAAGGTCAGTCACGGAATTCATTAGATGACCTGTTGCATTGTTCCCTATTTGGTTCAAACATCATCCGCACAGAAAAATGCGGAATAATAAACAATAAGTGTACTCACTTTCGATTCTTGTACTTCCAGCAGAATCTTGTTGTGTCAGTAGGAAAGAAAAATTGTTACATTACATGAGAAAGGAAACATTTTGAAAAAGGCTTGAAGGATTTTTCAATTTTGCTTACGTGATTCGAAGGCTATAAAAACAAAAGCGGTCAATAATGTATGAGTATTATTCAGTGCACAGTGAATTTTAGTTTATTTTCAAGTTGAAGGAATTCCAGCTATGAAATTTCTGGGCACCGGCTAGATACCAACCAACGATAGAATCAACATGCCCAAAATAGAAAAGCGTTCTGGCTTCAGAACTACAAAGTCTCCTGTATCTCATTTTATAAAATATCTCTTTCAGTTATCTTCGGAGTGTTGGTTCCACAATCCATATCGATGAGCTCTTGTTGTGAAAAATAAAAATCAGTTCATTTTCTTGC
This sequence comes from Paragonimus skrjabini miyazakii, assembly GCA_014338405.1. Lineage (NCBI taxonomy): Eukaryota > Metazoa > Platyhelminthes > Trematoda > Plagiorchiida > Troglotrematidae > Paragonimus > Paragonimus skrjabini miyazakii. The sequence continues at coordinate 106,178 of JTDE01000680.1, forward strand.
TTTGATTTCATAGTTATCTACTAAAATGTTTACACTGATTTCTGTGGGTTCTTCATGCATGAAATTGCTTGAGTTATTCATATCTACGGTGACTACACGCTGGTTCGCGCCAATCGTACATACTCGGACAAAAACGTTTTCTTTTCCACATGTTAAGTTATCAACTGAATTATATTCGCCTTCTCGGTGAATATGCATAACCTTTTAATGGAACTTCATTTGGTGATCTACTTCGGTCATTTTCCGGATACACGACTTGTTAAAGACCACATGCACCTTGATAGGCCAGAGGAAACAACGTTGACACTTGGTTGTTTTACGTCTCAAACTAAGTACCGCACATTTTTTGATAATTGTGTTGACTTTCGATGGAGTATCTCAACAAACTGTTTAATTATAATGGACTTGAAATGTGTGGGTTGTTTACAGGGCACAGAATAGCTGAATGTGTGAAAACATGAATTCGATTAAAGCGGTGGTATTCACTGCACATTGATTGTCAGTATGCATATGTGTGTACGTGAACACACCCAAACTCCGGGTTCTTCAAGGGTTTTAAACAGTGATGGGCTCTAATGTAAGTGAACCTTCAGTCTAGTGCTCTACTTGGGTAGACGTCGGTGAGGAATGTCTGCTGGAGTGAGAATGTTGCTAATCGATGTGAATAGTGGTCAGCGAGAGGGACTTAGTGATTAAAAGACGCCTTATGAAGATTATTCTTATATATGCTTAATTAACTTCGTAACCATTACCGGATGGCCTACGTCATTTTGAATTAATAAACGATAAACATTTACTGGCAAAGAATTCAGCGACAAATCCCGTCCGTTCCACAGAAGCGTCCGAAATGAACATCGTTGACAGATGATTGGCGGAAGACAAAAAAGTTACCGATTGATTTCCAGTGAATTTTCCAATCATGGGTGAAATACATGAGGGCCCATCAAACAACAGAATATAGTCAGATAAATGGCCGTTAAATCCCATATTTTCAACCTGTTTCAAGCAGAGAAGGAAAGTGGAACTGAGTAACGTTATTCAAGATTAACTGAGTTGTTGGGCACATTCCTGCGATAAATCAAAAGTCTAACAGATATTTTCACTGATATTCACTAGTTATTAAACAGAAATTAAAAATAAATCTAACAATGTATTCTAGTATCTTTTTGCTTCAAGTGCGGCACGTCTGTTTAGATGTCAGCATAATTCAGTCTGTTACTTTAAAATCTGTTTTTATTAGTGTCACTGTTTTCTCAGTTTTCGAACTGATACGAACAAACAAAATGAATTCGTATACTAATATGTATTACCTGACTAACTCATTCATTTGGATCAGAGAGACTTAGTGTTTCAAATCAAAATAACATTTGAACTCACATCCATTTGGGTAAATCGAATAACCAGTCGTTCGTTCAAATTCGCCGTTACTTGCCAGTTGCAAAAACTCAATGCCGGATAATTCAAGGAATACAGCGGACTTTTGAATCCCCCTTGAGGTTGTCCTGTGAAATTTCCGTAACAGTCTGCAATAAAAATACGCATTGTGTGTTCCATTGAAGTATACTGAAGTTTACCGAATGAATCGTGTTAGTTACCACTCATGAGTTATGAAACACGATCACGCGTTCTTTTATATAGAACACCAACGCATTGGTCAGAAAATGTGAATGGACATTGCTGATCAGCACCAACGGATAAGAAGAATGTGGTCGCCAGTTAGCGCTGTAAAAACCTGTAACTTTAAATTAGCTGTAGATTGAGTGGTTTGCAACACTTCCCTTAAGGAGATGTCAGGCACGTTGCACATTATGGCTTGTACCCTTATTCAGACGTGATGCACATCAACTTACGCAAAATTAATAATGAACATTTGGTCGATATTTTGTTTCTAAAGTCATCTTTTGCATCACTTTCTATGAATAATGTCCATTCGACTGGCTACCTATAATTACTTTGTCAGACTTCGAAACACTTCTAGTTCCGTAGCTCTGAGGCGTCCTCGTTCAAATTCATATCAAAATAGTCCATCATGATAAGGTTAGTTGTCCCATATGTGCAAATTAAACAGTTCATTGTGAGGGTTGATGCCCATCCGGTAAACTATCGTCTTCTACTTTTATGATCACGTATTGATTCATTCCAACAAGCGGGAGTGAATCGTGATTCATTAGTTCCCCTTCACAAATCTGATTAATCACCAAAATTAACAAACACAACAAAAATGCTTTGAATCACAGTAATAAGCAAGTCCGAGTGTACAATATTTGATTGATACATGAAAAACAATTGCTGGAAGTGACATAAATTCTGCTTGTCGTGATAGTCCTAGAAATGTAAGGGATTTTTAGTTCAAACTGACTGACCCTACAAGCGAAGCCTGAATGTGGAAGCGCAGTGACTACAAGCGACCATATTGCATCTTGCTTACAGTTTTGGTTCATGCGGAACGAGTTTATAACAACCCCACTTGCATTTTCATCCTAGGTTGCCCATACGTTTTAAGTAAGGTCTGAGATACTGAAGGTTGTTTTGAACTTGATTCCGAACATTTAAAAAACGACTTTGGTCAGTCAAGGGTTGTGTAAATAACCTTGGCTAGCTAACAAAAAGTATATATATATGATTGAAAACGGTTTTCCAAAAATTGTGGACGGTCAAACAAAAATACCAAGCGCAAATATGTATTAACTTCAAAACGTTTACAAATGAGAGTTTGTAACTTGCCAGTATAAGGTGGTGCCGTCGTGGATTGTACTGTGGCTTGACGAGAAAATAATTATGGGGACAGATACTGATTCACATGGTCTACTGGAATCCGCTAACACATATAGTCATTTGAGAATTTCACTGCGTGTCTTGCATTTTATCTAGTCATTTACTGCAGATTGCACAGAATAACTTTCAGATAATGGTATACTCCTCTTATCGCAGATCTAGTCTAAATCATCTGTTGAGGCCTGTACAACATCTAAATCACGAGATTAAATAGTTGAATGTGCTGTTTTCAATCAACCTGAAGCTCGAACGATTTTTGTAAAAAATCGAGCTTAGGGAGACAGTTTGGGTGAATTGCCCCTACAAATCAGCTAGTTGAGATTGATAAGAGGAACACCAAAAATAACCGTTGGCACGTATTGCCAGCATTGCCGAACGGTCGTTTGCTTATCACATTGGTTTACGGATTTGGTTCGGTCGCGTTATGTCCTTTATCCACAAACCACATACCTACGCTGTATTTAACACAGAAAGAAAATATTAAATATTTGCATTAAAAGAGAATTCACAGTAATTATTGATTTTGAGAGTTACATGAGATGAGGTCGTTCTGTATAAACATCATGGATTCCATTGAGAAGGAATAAAGACGAACGGTTGATTTTCACAGACTTAGTACGAAAATGCTTGTGGTAGAGGATCTAAAAGATATATACCAAACTAGTTTTCCTGAGCTACATTGCAAGCTGTTATATATCGGATCGTCTCTTCTGTTACATCCTCAGTCATTTGGCCCAAAACCAAGAAGGAGAAAAAACGTGACAACACCGTTTATTGGATAAGCCAGTGATAGTTAGGCCACGCAGAGTAAATCTATAAGGCGAAACAATTACCGCACGTAAGCGACAAGACGCGAATCAAATCAAATGAGGCAATCAGACATGGCAGTCAGGGCGTTACGAAAAATTACATCACGGCGGGAATTGGAAAAAGACGCGAGAAAACAGTCTGGATGGAGAAGCGGCGTTCAACCGTACGGCTGCAAGCCGATTGGCTGAGTGGAACAATGCCACAACGCACGAACAAACCAACCCAACTGGGTCGACAGACCGTTATGGTGTGATGCATACTGGTTTCTTCCGTAGAAACTGTGCCACCCGGTATCATTAAGTCTTCTGTTTTTATTAGATATTAGCACCATGTGTGCGAATAAGTCGAAATCTTAACATTATGTATGAATACTGAACATTTTGTTTCGTTTTTTTGTTCAGCGCCGTGTTGTGCTGTTGGCAATCGGCCAAATTTTGGACACGATCTGTGATTAAAATTGATTTTTGGCCCTCAGCTGAATGTTCTGCTACCATTTCGTCGGAAAGAGTGTATAACAAAAAGTCAAGTGGTGCTCAATCCAAAATGACTGTCTATTTTTGAATAGTAATGGATCTGTTACTGACAAGTAGATTGACAGATTTGGTAACCCAAAAGAGACCCATTTGCGGAAAATCTGGCATTTGGATGGATTCGAACCAGCGACAGAAACAACATGCCCAAACGCGGCGAATGCTGTGCCAGCTGAGCTACGAAGCCACGCCGGAAGCTCAGAAATTTCACATTTGAACCTAGTTACCCACTCAACCAATTGTGTCATATAGAATCTACCAAATGATTCAGCTAAGCAGCATTTCTCGATCAATTCACGCTGGAATCCACCAACGCACCAATGAGCATTAACAATGTATCGCTGATAAGTAGTTTGACAGTTTGGCTGGTTGAATTCCAGCAGAACTCCGGAGTTTTTGTAATTGAGTCTCTTCTAAATAACTGTTTGTCTTCTGTTCTGAAGTGTAAAGTATCACTAGTTAATTAATCAATCAGGTTAAACACCAAATTTACTTATTTTGCTGTTGTAACCAGTTTTTAAGATAGCAGTTTTCTGTACCCAGTTATTCAGAACATAGAAAAGTGACGTATAGCGCGAGATATTAACATTCCGATTTAATCTCATTAATCGCTGAAGTAATATCAGAAAATTGTATATAAACTGCATATAACATGGCGACCGATGTGAGGAAATCGAAATGGTCACATCAGAGAACCAGTTTTGTCGAAGTTGATAAACTTTTAACATCTGTCCTCTGAAAGAAAGAACTGCTAAGCATACAGTTGAACAAGATACTTTCATAAATGAATGACTGTTTGAAAAATTAAATATACCTTCAAAATAGTTCGATGTCGTTACATTTTGGTCACGTTATATACACCACAAATATTAGTGTTATCAAGCCAGTTCCATGTTTTCATACGCAATTAGGAATTGATGTAAAATATGAGACAACAAATGGCGAACGTTAAGAAGGTTGAATTGTATGAGGTAGCCTTTCTTCGTTTAACCCTGTTATCTTTGGCATTTAGCAGTGATCCCAACTAAGCACCACGCTGCACGTGTTCAGAAGTTGAAATACCCAGTAAATTGCTTTATTTCATTTTCCACATTTGGGACGAAAAGATGGGGAGTAACACTACTAAAAATAAGGCGCGCTACTCAATCAATATGAGAGGTTAGCTGACCAGAGATCACAGTTGCTGTGCGAAGTAGTTAGCAACAGTAGACTTGATAAATGATAGAGTCACAATCAGTGAAACACAAAGACGCACCGGTCAAAATTTAAATGAGCGCAATTGAGTAATCAGTTTTTAGTGCAAACGTTACCGCTAATTCTCCTATAACCACAAGTGAGTAAAAAGACTGCGTACACCGACACACACCGTCTTTGATCTTTGACCTATTAAGAAGGTCGATTCCCCTAGTTACAATCCACCTCCATATAGATCGTATCTATCAAAAGTCTCATATTTCAAAATGTTCTAACAATCCGTTGAGACAACAGATTACAATTATCTGTAAAGCGTGGACCAACTACTTGGCAGCCGAAAAATGTGAATAGTGAAACACTGATTTCCTTTTAACCACTTCATCAGAGCAGGATGAAAGCATGTATGGCGATATGTTAACACTTCATTTACTATCATTAATCTAAAGCGTTAACATATCACAATATATGTCTTCTTTCTGCTCTAATGAAGCTTAAACGTACCACATTGCAATGTGTTCTCACATTCCTACCCCCGTTACATGTGTACTTGTTCATTCTGCCGTAGGCCTTGCAGTAGTTTGCCTCTAGTCCATGGCTGTCCAGCCTGCATGAATTAACCCTGTCCAGTAAGTTGGTTTATCAATGACATCACTGCCAACTTCGGACACATTGATTGGCTTTTACCTTGGTACGCCGCGCAGAAACTAGATTAGTTCATCCACCGAAGTAGGGCATAGAATGTTCATCACACCGGCGTCATAAATTCTTACATTACGCGCGCCAGTGCTATCGAAGATCACACGGCATGAACTGCTCAGCCCAACGAACACAGGCCTCGAATGATAAAAACAACTACTGTGAGGTGAATGGTGTAGTGGTCAACACGAGTGTTTCATGAAAGCGTGATCGAAGTTCTAGTCCCTGCCGTGCCAAGGATATGCACTGCTGACGAGCTCTGACAAGACCAAAACTCGAGTCCAGTCTTTCGTTTTGAAAGAAGCTGGCTAGAAAGCGAATGCTGCGATCAAACGCGAATGTTCAATTTACATAGAAACACAAACCAATATGGCGAGCATCAGCGCTAATTGTCTAATAGGAAGTGCGTTGCCCCTTCATCCATTTTCATCCAGTAGACAAACCTACTAACAACGCTTCCTAGAATGGCGACCTGAACATCACCCTACAATTCAGGATCCGATTGTTTGAATTATTGAACAGTTTTGTTGCATAATTCAGACTTAATCAGATCTACGCTCACGAGGTACGGGCAACGACGTTAAAGGGCGAGATCCTTAGAAAAGACTGCGTATCTGTTGTCCAAAGGGTGATGTATCCTCGGGGTAGGTTCCGTGAAAATATGAAATCGATAGCACACACACAGCCACGTCAACATAGATGAACAGATGAGAAATGTTTATTTCATGTTTTGATGTGCAATATATCCCTACCACTAGAGCTCCAATCTGAGATTTTGTTTAAATATTTGGAAATACTGGACCCCGTGTAGCTTAGTAGGACATACCTCCAAGAGGAAAGGACATCTGTTTAATTATATATCAAGTGGAGAGCACGCAAATGTGTTGAGGTTGGTAAACGCAACTTCTGGCTCTTACTGTAACTGTCCATCATTTAATTTCGACAATGCATAAGAGCCCTACTCAAAACAATCATGTTTGGTGTTTTGTTAATGTTTTCGTTAAACGTTTTTACGGTATAAACATGCAAGTAAAATGACGCAAGCTGGTTTGTTCATTTGTGCCAACATCTCACCTGAATTATACGTAATTTTCACCTTTCCACCAAAGGTCACAAACACCACGGTGTTGTTAGTGGATTTCATCGAAGGTGGTTTTTCACTGGTAATGCCTTTTGCGTAAATGATGGGTTTTCCAAGGCAATCACCTCCATCGAATACACGATACCAGTCCGTCATCGTAGGTAGCTAAATAGATTAAATTTGAACGTTCAACATTGTGAACAAACTTGAAATTTTCGATTGCTATTCAGAATGTACTCACCATAAGACAATTATGACATCACTCATGCGAGCATATACTATCTGCGTCAAGCCAGCCCTAACAGCAATCAGTTCTCTGAGGAATGCTTGCAAACGCATGTTAATCCTTTTACGGATGATCCAGTGAATGGGACAGAGTGGAGTTCCTTGTGAATTTGAACAAAGACGACCAGTCTATCGGGACTATTTTTCATTCAACCAAGAAGAGATGAGCAGATCTGAGTGAATTCAAAACGTGTAAGACATTAACCTCCCATCCATTTGAATTGTGTGTTGAAGAAATAGTAAGCCAATCCTGATCGCTAAATCATGTTGTGCCTGGTTCCTGAAGCAACCACATCCGAAAGTGAATACTTGTGAACTAGGACTACCACAGCAGCCAGTATCTTACCAATCGGTGTGTAACACAACATTCGGTTTAACAATAACTAAATAGGCCTCGACTGAGCGTCCTCATAAGAACCCATCAAAAAAGCTGGGTAGACTGGGGATTGGTAAGTATGTCGCTTCCTCAATCCACAACAGTTTGGAATAAAGTGTTTACCATCCGATGGTGCGCGTTTTTCAGTCGGAACTGTTGACACGATTCTACGCGCTGACATCATGACCATTAAAAATTATACTATACATATTTTCTGAGGACGTTATTAGCTTACGGCGCTGTGCTTAATGACGAACAAAATTTGACTTCCCACATCTATAAATTGGTCAGGTGTTTGATTGACATTTCCGGCCCATATTAGTGTGCTATGAACGCAGACCTAACTAGACCCATCAGCCGGTTGTTTCTCCTCCTCGGATATCACGTGACGGACTGCCAAACTGATAGTTGCAGTCTGCAGCCTGCTTATAATACACTGCATCTAATTTGCAGAATAAGCAAACAAGTTTGATGATTATGGCAATGTGGCTGCGCTGAAAACTGTTCCAAGGTGGGAATGACGCAGTCTGAGTAAAACTATGTCCCAATATTGTGCCAGCAGTGCTGTAAGCAATGAAAACAGCACTCCAAACTGACTACATTTCACTGGAGCCTAATACATAAAAAATTGAGTAAAATTTTATTACTTTTGTCGAGTTTGCATCTGAAATTCTTAAACATGCAAAAACACATTATCTATTTGTGGTATTTTGATGTGTTTTGGGAAGTAACAATTATAACAAACAGGTGGTTGCCTAATTTTTAAAGGAACATGAATAGTTGTCATATTAACTTATAGCGTGGTGAGTGGTTCAGCCTTAAATGGAACTTAATGCGGTGTCATTTCGTTATGGGATGTAGGAATTTTGAAGCAAGAAACAAGTCTTTCAGCGATATACATGAGTCTATATGTCTAACACTTCACTTCAAATCAATGAATGAACTGATGTTGTATTACTGACCGTTTCGTATTTGGTTGGTATTTAGCACGCATCAATCGAATTTGAATGAAGCACTAACGAACAGGCGAAATATTTGGTTTTCTACTTCTAATTCTACTACTGGACTATATTCACGTTTTCATTCGGGGATTCATCACTACTGTTTCCTTTTGGTATTGAAATCTGGTCTGCATAAAGTTTCTTCACATGTTGTGATTCCAAAATGTCCTACAGGTCTATTTCGAGAAATAATTGCTTGCAGTTGACCAGTCACTTATCTAGGATGTTTTTGTTTACAGTAAACAAAAGAAACACAGAACGCAAAAGTTTGATAACAGCTTTTGAGGTAATATTTACATGTTGTCAAATACGAGTACTACAACTCAATAGTCGACACGGTTTTCGTTCATCCACTTGAATCTATACATTGCAGCACAGTATATTACGAATAAACATTAACAGTAATCCTCAACGGGGATAAAAGGACATATTGAAAATTTTACTTCACCAGGAAATGTGCTAACAAATAACAACAAAATACAGCTAATATCACCATTGGTTATATTTTTAACTTAAACCGGAGGAAACTCCTAATTGACATTCATATTTGTCACAAAGTAAGTAAACGCATGCTCAAAGCGATGTACAAAATGCGTGATGGAAATTGTAGCTTAGTGAACCTCTGTATATTCTTCCGTAATTTAACCACTCAGATCCGGATGGTTACAACTAAACATGATCAGTTATGGTATATGAAAAGTGTTATAACAATACCAACAATAGGTGATGGATTACTATATAAACTTCAAGCATTACTGAAAATAGTTTCACTTACGTCAACAGATTCGATCATCAATATTATGCGCTTATCACTCTCAACTGTGACCCTCCAAATGCAAAGTTGATAGGGTTCGATTCCTGCCGTTGTGATCATTCCGGAGTTGCTCGTCATCTCACCTCCGCATTGAGTTAAAGCTGTCAGTATGCAAAAATTCTATCGATCACCTTGTTTTTAAGTTGGCTGGTTATGAACCTGGACACTGGAAAACCGTTTCCCTCTGGGGATCATATATAAATCTGCAAGTAACTACTACCAAGATAATTATATTTTCCACAGTTTTTGGTCGACAGTATAACTACGTGGTACATAGATGCTGCGAATTTACTTTCATCAATTCAAGAAGTGCATTTGTTGCACATAGAAAAGTTTGATCAACCGATGAGTTTTATGTGATTGGCAGTGCAAACCTGGACATACCAGTTCGTTCGAATTAAGCCCCACGAAAAATAAACCCTCAAATTGACTAGTGTTTTCAAATGTCATTGACCATCCAGTGATAAAATACTGGCATAAATATTTTTGACGAAGAATACATTTCAGATGAGCAATGGTTGCTATTCATTATTGATAAGTCCTTTCTTGTACACTGCGCATTAAACTTACGAACGAACTAATTATGTAGAACACAGATTACTCTCTATTATTTACAATGTTTTTCTCGGTCCATAGCGCTCAAACTGTTTTAGGAAACATTTGAGACCGGTTTTCACATACAAGTATGAAAAATAATTTTAAAATAAAGGCACCTCAAATGATAACTAAGTCAATGTATCTCCATGAAGAGAAAACCGAACAGTTGTATTGTATTTCCTACTGACATGATAGGCCACTGCCACACACTTACTCATTGTTTTCACTCATTAGGTTAAGTCCAAGTTTTCTGAATCCAGGTTTAGCTCACCACATTTACAATATTAATTATCCAAACTGAAGTTTCTTTCGTTGGTGAATTAATTAATTTAGTGTTAAAACAGCGAAAGCAAAACTAATTTTTGTGTACATGATTACACTGAACTATTCTAAGTTACTTTTGTGATTGATGGACCTAGCTTTTCGGGTCACAATTGCCATTGTTGTTAGTTTTCTCAATTATTGGTCTGAAACGAGCACGGTTTTATTCCATACATACACTGATTACCCGGCATTGTAAGACGCTTGATCAAAGCCCACTTGCGTTCACGTGGTACATTGATTTTATAGAATTGACTCCAGAAAACGGTGTCTTGAATCATTATATAAGTACCACAGAAATCGGTGAACACAAACAGAATGAGTGGTATTCCATTCACATATTATTCATAATGTCGATTAAAGCAAATGTAGTGTCCGATGAAGGAAATAAAATTTTCAACCAGTAGCCTGCAAGATGCAGACTGTCAATTCGTTCTCTACGGTGCTGTGTCGCCGGTAATGAATGTAGAATAAGCATATATATATAGGACAGCGGTTCTTCTTGGGTTACCAGATGACAATCAAACAAATGTTTATAAAACAGATCCAAAACCTTACAGGAGGCAGGCCAGGTAAGCTAAGCCCATCTGCTTACTCATTTCATAGAAAGATATTGTTTATTCACATTGAAATTTACCTTTAACGCATTAGATGTGAGGTTTGGCTAGTAGAAATTAACCCACTGACGTTGTTTCTATTTTACGAGACTGTTTCTGGTGGACCACAATGTTTACAGAAAGGAGGACAAGGTATTGTATGTAACTCGCCAGCTGTAGTGGTTAATTCTCATCGGTTTCGCTAAAAAGATGTTAGTTAGATGTTGAATGAGTATAATAAAACTCGCATTTTGTTTGGTCATTTATATAGATGAATTGTTCACAACTTATACACTGCTAACGGTGTTCCTAATATATGCCAACTTTTGACAGTGAACAAGGCCATCGCAAACTGTAGTAATAAAACAATCCAGTGAACTTTGTGCTTAGTTCTTGGTGAGCATATCGGTGAAGTAACTCACGTGGCAGTGTTGTTTGTTGTATATTTGCTGTGATGTTTGGTAAGGAATTACAAACGGTTCGTTTAACGAAGTAAGTTTCATCATGGACGGTAGAAAATTGATTTTTCAAACAGTGTTAATGTGATCGATATAACTTTGTGTCTCAGTCTCCTGTAAAAACGGATTGATTCGAAGTAATGATGAGAGGGTTGAAGGAAACCTAACCACATTCGCGGAAGGGTACCCCAATAAAGACGACTATGGACAATACTCAGATTATCTTAGAGAGATTTTTAAAAAAAATTTAGTTAGCTGAGACGGCGTTGACAGTTTTTTAAAAAATTACAGCACTGAGTCTGTTGTGATCATGTATGTAGAACGCGGTAATCTTTTAACCACGATTACCGTGGAAACTGTGCAAATTTGTCCTGCGGTGTGAGTCACTGTGACCATCAGACAAAATAACAAACTGCGGTAAGCTAAATGAAGATATACTTGCTGGTGAATTGCAATGTTTTTCTGACAGCAATGCGATGGAACAATATTTCTTGCAAATGATTTTTGACCAAACCGTTCCATACCAGGTAGATCTTAAAAATAATCTTACAATAATCTTACAAACATAACATTCTAGTAGACAACAAAAATCCGTTCGATAAAATTCTATTATTTATTTTGGAGAAGTGATGGCTTGTAGATTAAGTTAAATATTTACCTATACCGTTAAAATAACCAACTCTACGGGCATCATAAAAAGACAATCTCAACAGACCTGTAGTTGGTACCGCTTAGTTACACCTCATAAATAATTGACAAAATGTTTGTTTTATTTTGACTTAAGATAGCATGCATGTGTGATTCATGTAAACTTGTTAAAAGCGATAAATCACCCCTGAAAACTGTTTCCCATCATTAACATTTTAGCTGTTGTTTATTGTTTTCTGTTACTATATTGGTTACCTGCATGTTCAGATTACCTCTTCATAAAACGGTTATATGATGTTAAACGCTTATATATGAGATAAATCACCGGATATCTTTTGCTGGCTTTGTTTTTTTCAGACAAACTTATGCCAATAATGTGCAGTTAGGCAATTGTTTACAATGTCACGTCCCGAGTAAAACTGTCAGACTTTGAATGCAGCGAAAACTTTGGGAAATCACAAGGTTGAAAGTATTCAAACCATTGGAACAAATTTGCATATGAATAGACCCTCACTTACTTCCTTCAAACTGTGCATGAAAACCTGTGTGGACAAGTGAGTTGTCTGTGATGAACATAGCGGTTAATTCATTGCTAGCCGATACAAACTCCATAAAACCACTTCCGGCAAATTTCTGCATAACTGGGGATGCGCACGAAGGTCCATCAAACAGTATGAGAGAATCGTAGAATCTCCCTTGTTGACTGGCGGGTTCAACCTTCATCAAAATAGTAAACCATGATTTATGAAATTCGTAATGCTTTGCGATGCCTTGTTTTTGATGATGTAATAGAGAAAATCAACTAAGTGAAATATATTATATTGTACACATTCTGTAGTTTTTGGGTTTTTTGACCAGTTATCTGTCACAATTTACGCCCAAACATGCGCCCTGTTTCAGAGAACGGTAAACGATGTCTGTTTTTGAAAACTTTTCATCAGGTTGACAAACACTCACGTTGATGTTTCATATAGTTTATAAATAATGTTCACACTTATACCCCGGTGAAACAAAAACGATTCACAAAAATAGTAGTGCTACTTGACAATCGAAAGTATATCAGTTTAACTAATAATCGAATTTTGAATAATGAACGAAACTTTGCTTGATGCCATATGAGTAGTCACTGATGGAAGTTTGTGGCCAATATTTTCAAAATCAAAATGCTAGATGATGTGGGTTGACTCTACATCTCAGAAGTTGAAAATATTTATTAATCTTCAAGTACAATATAATGCATTAACACAACACTTATGAGTAACATGACGAACAGTGTGCTGAAAGCGAATGCCACGCTGTTGTTGAGGACGTTGGTGATGATTACGTTAACCTGTTCAGTGATATTGATTTTGCTGGTGTTGATGATGGTGATGTTGACCTTGGTGATATTGGTGACGCTGATGGTGATCTGGATCATTCTGATGAAAATCAGATATGCGATTTTGTGTTATTTTGGTCCGTTAGTTCCAGTTGATTCAAATATCACACTTATGTTGACTGTCTCATGTAAAAATGAGTGGCTATCCTACAACTACGTAAGCATTTTGAGCATGGGTATATATACTTTCTTCACCATCTCTTGTGTACAGCTTCATCCAAATATTTTTCAATCAGTTTTGATCATTGTTTAAAAATCAATTGAATCAACTGAAAAACATATCGGGTAAACAACGTACAGGTGGGTGAGTTGATCACGTTACCAAACTTCATGGTGTTTGCTTCCACAAAACTATTTGATCGTCGTATGTTCTTTCAATGCTTTCGGTTTAAGGTTACATAATTTGGAACCCGTATTCACTTTAAAGTATATAGCCTTGAAAATGTATGTCAATACTGACTATTATTTATGTTCTCCCTCATGTCTTTCAGTGGTCACACAATCTACTTGTCATGTGATAGTTCCCTTACTTAGTAATGCATGGAAGGTTTATCATATAAGACTCAACTCAGGGAAAGTTGAGCTTCAGCTATGTCTACCTGTACTCTGGTCGCTGAGCTTCGACGTCGCCATTGGATATTAGACGTCTTAAACCTCACTTAGTTCAGAACCAGAATTGACGTGTCGTACTAGATAAATGCAGCAACGCCAGGGTTCACGCAGGTGAGATGCACAAAAAAAAACGGGATTAATGCGGAAGCGGAGTTGTTCAGCTTTTTAGTAGTCCATTCGGTTAAAAAATGGGTGTAGTAACATATGGTTTTTGCCACTGATGCAAACGTCAAGAAAGATCTGGTAATCTAACAAATTGAAGTGCTTTTGGTTATAGATATTGCTGTACAATCGTTAACGTACATCAAACGGGTACATCTGAAACAGGATCTTTTGGCCTGTGGGTCCTGTTAGCCGCCAGTTACAAAATGTGTATGGTGGATATTCCAGGGGATAATTTGGGCTCATGAAGCAGTTTTTGCCTTCGAATGTTATATGTTCTGAGCAGTCTACAGATAAAGCAAAGTAACGAAAATATTTATCAGATATACCGTATTTCCCCTCATAATAATTAACTTGTATCTGTTTCACTTCCCAATAATATCTTTTATGTAGTTCAAGTACTGAAAATGAAGTATGTTCTAACAAAATATGCACATATAATATTGTATCTGTTGATTCAGTCGAGCCTAATGTGAGGTTATTGTCACGGCGGTCAACAGGGTTGTCTCGTAAAAGCGTGATCGGAATTGTAGTCCATGTCATGACCAAGGTCGTCGAATAGTGTCAAGTAAACTGCAAACCTACGACCTCGATATGCGTATGCGCATTTGGGTGAATAGTCGTTTGACTACGTTTACGTGCAACGACAAGTATGAAGGGAACTTTTGAAGCTGGCCAGCTGCTAACCTGCAGATCGTGTTTCGCATTCTGTTTGTTCTTTCGGTAATGGAGATTGTGGAGTTTTCAGTGCTCCTCTGCTCATGCTATCTCAAAACATGGCTGCTCAATGTTTGCACTGACCTTTACACACTAAAGATATAATGGCGTGTATATCTACTACAAACATCACGTAGAGCTCAACTAGATCAACAAAAAATAATGGTTTGTACAAACAAAAGATATTCAGAATTTTAGTAACAAACAACGTCTGTCTGGAAATTGTGTTAACCAGAGAAATGGTGCACACGTAATCAGGTATATTAGGAAACAGTTGTGATGTATTCTACATATGTTTACTAGTATACTCCCCTCTTGTCAACAAACAGGAAGGCGTATGTTTTGATAATTTATTAATAAGTATGACGAATTCTGGTGAAATGAGCTGATTCACATTAATAAAATCTTGGCCTAATCTGATTACTCTTAAGAGTCTTCTTGACAACGGGTCAGGATTGTTGCTTCAAATTTATATTAATGAAGTGATAGTATGTACTAGAGAGATTACTATGATGATTGAATCTGTTGGGGTTAGGAATTGCTGGAAATTTTGTTAACACGAATGAATGACAGAAGACCTACAGAGCCTCACATAGTTAGATTGAGACAGAGACCTGGCTTGTTCGTCTATTGGCAACACACTTTAATCATTCCCCAAACTAATGACTACGGAAAACTGCCGCGTTCTTGTTTAAGAGTGTTCTCTGTGTTGACGTTGATATGTGTGCAAACCAGAACCTCTCGCCAAATTCTGTTCAGCTCAGGTCCCCCCATTTTTATCTCGTGTCAACTTGCCACCCAATGATGACGGACACAAATAAGCGGACACTTACATATTTAAGATTGAAACCTTTGTACATAACAGCAGTGCTCACAGACTAACTACCGAGGCAGCTACTCAAGGGAGTTTGTTGACTGTCAATTTCTAGTTTCACACAGTGCTTGATACTCGGTGCAGTGATCACCAGCAAGTGCTCAAAGTCCTACGTTATAAATAGAGGGTTTTTTAAATTAATTTTTTGCAAACGTTGGGGGTTACGTAAACCGTCTGATTTTGACCGACTCCGGTCCAACCGGTATAATTATGTTTGAACAGGTTGCATCTCAGTTCAGTGCACAAGCGATATTCGTGAGGAATGATAAACCAACCGTTCATATGGTTTTCGGTTCATACTAGAACTAAATAATTCACAGTCGACAACCTCTGCATGAGTGAGCAAGATATAACACTACCACATGGCATTTTGTGATCATATGACCATAATCATTGAAGGAATCGGCAAGTCATTGGTGACTGCATTCAGACTAAAGAATGAGTGTCAGAAAGGTATACACAGTTCTGAACATTTAATGGGCATTGCTCAACTGACTAGTAGTCTACTGTATAAACAATGCATCCGTCACCAAAAGGATAGCAGTTTTGGACCTGGCTAAAACTATTCTCTCTAAAACCTAAATCAAAGTATGATACTAGGTCATGTGAAATGTATAGGTCACAACAATCCTAAGCCACTGTGTCTGTAGCTAATGTCAACTGATACCCTGTGACTGATTTTATTCTGCCACTGACTGGTGTCAATATTTCAATTGTGTTTCGACAGATAGTCTTACCGGTGAATGGTTCCGTAGAGCTGTTTTGTACGTAAACTATAAAACAAGAGATAAATGTTAAACGGATGAAGTGATTCGTTATGCGAAGAGACATATATAGGAATAGTGCTACCGGATAGTGAATTGATCACATTTGATTGCCATTTATTGATTATTTGGCCATTTCATACATACATTACAGGTCGATGGTAGAAACATTCATTCAAGATATGGCTGCGTTTATGGTTGTGCCCGTAAGAGGTGCAGTTTAGTTAAGCATATCAAAGTCTGTAAACTAATGTTGGAGCTTTTAATGAATCCTGACAGCAGACACAAAGATTATTCATATATATTGGATCAAAATAATACTTATCCTCACCAGACACCTACCGCTGATAGTCGTGAGGAAATACACTACATTATTTGTTAGTCATTGAAAAGTATTAATGAACGATGTTTGTTGCTTTTAAATCGATACCAGAGTTCCGTATAAGCGATGTGTCTGTCCCTTTCGTACTTACCACATGTACAAATAGGGCTTTCGAAATCAAATTTTTTTATGTCCTCGTGTTCTGATGGTACGTACGGCATCTGCAAAGTGCGCTTTTATGGGCTATTTTCCTGTCACCGCCATTAGGAAAACCACAACCACATGTCCCATAAATTGACCCTTTGCAATTGAGTTTGCTTATCTCAACAGAGAAAACCGTTTTCTTTCTGTAGTTGCGTGTTATTTTCATTGTCTTTATTGAAACTCCCGATAATTAGCAGTTGGTTGCATAACTACCTTTGCTACAATTGTCTGCTTAGTAGAACGTAGCTTCTACTAACGTTCAGGGTTTGACAGACCAATTGAACCTCATGCTTAGCAAATAACTGGCAGGTTCAAACTTATCCCAGCAGCAACCAGTATAAGTCCGTTCAATTAGGCTGAAACGGTTGTCATCAGGAGCAAAAACATATGCAGGGATTGACACTCTCGAATGCATGACGTACATCGATTGCACTGGCATTGAACGTTGCTTCATTTCATACAATGTTTTGAGCCAAACTTATGTTGGTATATGAAGCTTGTCTTATACTACGACCGGTCGGTTTAAACAGTTCTAACGATGGAGTAGAACCGGTCTTACTGTGAAACTTCCTTCACTCGGCTTGACGATTGAAAGTTTTGATAAAGGAGAACTTTTCTGAATTGATTAAGGTGGTTTATTATTTTCAGGGACCCGTGGTTGTCAAGGAATATATTCTGGTCTAAATCACAGCATGAATCATATGTCGACACAAATCGGAAGACGATAACATCGTAGCCAGTCAAAACCAAGGCAGCCCTAGTAGTTCGGTGAGTTCATTTTGAATATATATGTATCTATGAATTCACACTTTCGAGTGCCTGTTAATCACTGTTGGTCTCACTTTTCCCAGGGTTACTGACTTCCTGACAATCTTGCAGTAAAAATGCACAAAATTCTGGAGCGTTACACGCAATAACCTTTGACTGAGCTCTGAGTTGTATGGAAAGAAACGTTTACAACTGTATAGAAACCGTCCCTGCATCTATATGTCCAGTAACATTTGAATGTTTTGGACTCAACTAACATGATAGCCAGCGTAATCAACTTTACCCACAGGGATGCGTATATTTTTTTGTAATTTCCCAATCTCACTTACTTGAACTGAGTGACCGTTTGGTCGCTTCCTCCTTACTGGACATTGTTAAACGATAGCTTCAATAGGAGTTCGGAGAGTAAGGTTATTTCAAATCGAACGCTGCCTAAACTTGATCTCAGTTTTCTTATTCAAATAATTGATGGTTAGAATGAAATTTCCGATCGGCAGGAGGATACACAATAAGGGTGAGCTTCAACAAAGCAAACCTCGTTTCCATTGCTTCTATCGTAATGCACCAGCAGTATCTGAATCAGATGACTGTGATCAAATGTGAGCATTGTTCAATTTGAAACGATAGCTTTTGCTGCAGGATTTCTGTCCCCTTTTTGGATGAAAAGCAGCGGAACAATCAAATATACTGGAAACGCTTTTTGGTAACAGTTCAATAGCCCTTTCAACTTAAGTGTGGAACTGACTACTAACAGTTGGTTTATTATACGTTATATACTGGACCCAAAAAGATTGAACGAATGTAAAAAATGTGCTGGGCTTGAGTATATTGGAGGACAATGAACTCACTCGATTTATATGACATGTTCAAGTTTCCCCCAACAGTTACTATAACCATTTCGTTTGTCGTCGACTTCAGCGCAATTGGCGTGTCGTTTGATGGACCTCCTCCCATTAGGATAGGCGTAGCTGCACAACTAGGACCGTCGAACACTCGAAACCAGTCGGCTGACGAATGTAACTATTGACGTTGTGTACAAAAAAAAAGATACCCGAATGATTATCATTTCACTTTTAAAATAGTAATCTCAGTTAATTTAATGGAACTCGTTACGTGTGAAGTCAGTTTCATAGCCTAATGTTATTAATGCTAATTACTACAACACATGATAATCTAGCGCTGATTGAGCTTAGACACAACCTCTAAGACTTTCATTGCTCACGTTTACTGATTCCACTGTAAGAAGGATGGTAGATTCCTTCCTCACATTAATCTGCCAGATGCACAGTTGAGATGGTGTGTTATTTGCAGTGCTGAAACTGCCGGCGTCCTCAAGCAGATGGCCTCCACATATTGGTTCACCTTGGAATTGAAAATAAACGAAACAATAGTCAATTGTTTAAATATAAGTAACCTATGCATTTTGCTGCTAAATTTTCTACATTCTTATAGGTTTTAGCATTTAGTGCTTCAGACCATGTTACAATATATATATATATACGGTTTTATATGCTGCTAACTAAACGAATGTTTGGTCATACTTTTACGGAAGCACATAAGTTGTAAGATTTACAGTCACTGGTTTAGGCCTAAACGAAAACGCTGAAAATGTATTGTGAAGCGGTTGCATAAACAACTGAAGGAGCCTGTCTTCTATTAAGATAAGTGTAATACAATCTGTACCCATTCCAACAACAACAATGTAGTGATTAATAAAAACAATCCAAAAGTAACATCGATAGTTCTTAGTTCAACGCTTCATAGAGAACTCATCAAATCTTATTGAGTTTTTATGTTTGAAATGCCGCCAATCAGTCAGATATTGCGAAACGGTAATGTTGGGTATCTTTCACTTAAATTATTCGTTTGGTTTGAGTCGCCTTATCTTTCGTTTTCTTTGGTTGCTGTTCTACCGCACGAAAGGATGGCTTCGTAAACTTTAGGACGAACACATCGTACTGAGTTCATCATAGAGTACTGGACGCAGCTGCACATGAATGCTTCTTGCGAACGTATAATTGATACCACAGAAACATCCACGGTGACAGCAATCGTTTACAGCTTCCTCTTTTTGGAATGTTATTTGGTTTAATTCAACAAGACCTTAACTTTCTTACAATGAATAAAAATTCTACTCCGACCATGTTCACATGTAAGAACCAAGTTAACTACTCTGTTCTTAATTCCACATTAGTAATACTGGACGAAAGTATAAAATAGGCCAGTTAATTTCGTATGTAGACAAGTCAGTTTGTCCAGTTTCCCGGGGAACTTACACAAAAAATATGGCGTAAACCGTAAAGGACAACTTAATAAATAAGATTTCCTGTTAAGTTGATATTGCAGAAATAAAAGTCGTTCTGAGTTTTAGTCTACAAACGTCCGGTGAAGTTCAGATTCACATTGAAAATTTCTTTGAACTAATGTGTTCTTGTTGACTTCTGAGTGTAGTGTTGAAGCTCCCTCCAATGAATTTTCCATGAATGGGGCAAAACATTCCATTTTCAAGGAATTATTGACCAGCTCTTTTTTCTGCTAATCGTATCGCAGCTTGAATTTGCCACTAATTTATTGCCACTCATGTAACAAATTAGCTTTATATCACTTCGATCCCGGATTATGAGTGAATAGACTGCAAAACAGCAATTCTTTTGACGCATGTAACTTTTAAACACAATTAAAGAGAATGACGAATTGTAGACTCAGTATATTTCTCAAACTGGCAGTGAAAGTGATAATGTTGAAATCAATGTCTGTGTGACTTCTGCAGAATGTGCGATATGATTAACTTGAGCAGAATGGCTGTATAAAACATTTATTTTGCATACTAAAACAATAATTAGAAAAGAGGAAACAACAAACAATTGCGCAAAGGTAATGAGTATATATTCAATAAACGATGCAGTAACATTAGATAATAGTGGTACATTTCAAACCAAAAGTTTTTTCAAACAACCCGTCCAAACCAAAGATCTTTCAAAACAACCCCTCCAACTCATAATAATATTCTATCAAACAGCAGTGTAGACATAGATATCGTGCATGGTACTTGTGTCGATGTAAATTTTTGCGCAGCTCGTCGTACTGTGTATGGCGTAAAGTTACAGGTAGATCCAGAAGTTATCTTGTGTTAACTGGGTGAATTATAATTTTCATCTTTGTCAGCTAGAGAATGAGTATCACAGAGTAAAATTTATTTGTTATAGAGCTACTTCAAATTAACCAGCTTCTTTCATTTTAGGTAAAAAATGGAATTTACTCGAATTCTCTTTGATTTCATCTTCACCTAAAATTGAAGAATACATACAAATTCACCAATTACACAAACATTTAAAACTAGTGTTTGCGATATCCATTCATATGGACTAGCATATAACATGCAAACGGTTGTACGTGGAATCAAACAAACATTTTATGGACTGTGTTCATCTCACAATCAAGACACTGGTTGCCAACTAATCAGAGGAAGTTCAACAAGCTTCTGGGTTCGAACAGCGTGTCACTTAATGAACGACTCAGGAAGTACCACCAAATTTGAATTGGAGAGCAGGAAACAGAACAAAAATCGCAATAGTTGAAGTTTCTAGTCAGATTACAAACAGATCCAAATAATACTTTCCCTAGTTCAGTGAGTGAATCAATACACGAAAAAAAAATTTGTCTGATTGATTAGTTTTTCATTCCAATTAGGCTATATTGTTGGGCTTAACTTGCGTACTTTGGCTGATATGTGGGATGTGAGTTCGGAACAGCGCAGTATGCACCGCGGCGATGACAAACTAACAGGTGCTGAGAAGTTTCTCTTTACATTTGATAGTTGGTGCGTTTCAATCTTCTTTCTCGGCGCTGATTAGTATACATACATGCATTTTGACAGCCGTTGTCATTTGGTGTGCAAGGCAGAGTAGGTGTGAGATGAAATGGACATTTACTTGTTGTGTTGGTTAACGACAACTTGAGAAAAGAGGTCGTTTCGGGTTTTTCTGTCGGTCAAGAGTGTCCATCATTAGACCATTTTGCATATTGTAATAGGTTGCGTGGGTTTAGTTGCCTTATTCTCGTAGTCTACTCACTGTTGCAACAGTAACTTGACGTAAGAATTCGATCAATCTTATAAACATAAACATTTTCCGCAAATAAACAGGAAATCCACAATGATATACAGCGCGAGGCGCCATATATTGCGGACTACTACAATAACAGTGGTCACAACCGGGCAAAGCGGGATGGATTTTCCATCCGTTTGGTGGAGTAGTCAGTGCTTAAGGCAGAGGTAATCAAGCATTTACGGTGGCGCTGATAAACGTTCACATGTTATTCTGTTCAACATTTAGTATATTTTGTCCAAGTCATACATTTTACCGCCAATGGCAGGAAAATGGCTGAACTAATGTAATCTTACATTTTCAAATGACATAATTAAGCCACATAGAACATACCTAGAACTGTTGCAACAAGTAGTTTAAAATCGACAGGCGTTATAGCATTCTATATTGAAATGTATTCTGATGTTGCTTGAATATATTGGCTGGCCAGAACAGTCTGACTAACTGATATGAGCAATCTCGAGAATCATTCATTTACCGTTGTGATTCGGGTGGGGCTAACACCATGTATGCATCCGCTTATGATTCGCTAATTAAAAAATAGTTATTTACACAACAAAATTTGACCGCTAGCAGAGCTGACAAAGTCCATTCAACGGCCTTTGCTGCATTAGGTGCAGCATGTCATACTGGTTTTATCAACTAGAATAGAGTAAACTAGTTTCATGTATTATTATGAATATTGTGCACCTCCATTCTAGAAGTTACAACTGGGAGATATCAGTGGTGTCTCATCCCCACAACACTTCACTGATGGCATCTAGTATAAAATGTACGAATTCGTACTGGTTTGTCAAAAAATACTTGACTTACATATGTCGGCTGTAATAGAGGGTAAAAGAGATAAGAAATATTAGTAAACTCGTTAGATCTTCATACAAATAGTTGACCTTGGATGTCCATGAACGTTCCAGAACGCACGCTTGGCAGAAATTTGTCTAATTCTTGGTGGCTACTTAAATAAACTACATACAATTTGTAAGGTAGCTTAATAAACAATTTAGTCTCCTTCTATTCAACAAAACTCAAAATACACTTCATTTTCATCACTGTAATTAAATGATGTCATTACTTGTGAAATGTGCGGTGAACCCTTGTTGCTCAATGGCACTATCGGTGAAGAACATCAGTGCCAGGTGGTTCTTGGATGATGTTAATCGACTGGTGGTGTTTGGGGAAACAACTCGCAAGATTGGTGAACTGCATGTGGGTCCATCAAACACTACAATCTGATCATAAGTATGTCCATTGCGTCCGGCAGGTTCAATCTGAAAAGCATTTCATTCTGTTAGTATGCTCAGTAACTCAGTAGTCTGCAGAAACAGAAATAGATGTAGTTCGCACAGGTACTACTGGTTAATTATATCAATCAATTGTATTGAATAGTTTTCTTTGAAAAAAGCTACAATTGTTTTCGTTTGTCAAAATGATCATGTGGCCAGAATCTTTTTAATGGCAATCATGCATATATATTGGGGCAAATGGAAAGTGTAACCGTAGGCATGTCCTGACGAACGCTGTAACCTAGGCGCAAACAATAAGTCACTTCAAAGTATCTGATACACTGGATAATTGAGCAACTCAGTCATGATAACCTTAGTCGCGGAATGACTTCATTGTCAATGTGATAGCTCATGTGTGAATAATATACCTTTCAATAAACTAAACAGGAAAAGTCATTTGGTTATTTCACATGAAATTAGAAGCTTCCGTTAGGAATATAGACAATTTTGTATATGCTTGATCCTGAGATTAAGTAATGTTTTACAAATATTACATATTCTGTTTCAGATTTGTGGAAGCGGCGAGTTCGACGTCTTTCGTAGCATTTTATACAACACAAAATTAACTGTTATTTTTCCATACATGGATGGGAGGGAAGTATATTATACGATTGTAAAGGAAGGATTGAGACCTGAGCTATAAAATGTTACTCCTTTTGTGATGCTTTTCGCGTATAAACACTTTATTCCAACATTCATAAGCTGTTCGTTACACATGTTTTGGGACTTGCTTGACAGCATTCATCTAGTTTATCCCTCACCTTTCTTCTTCATTCAGTTAACTGCTTTCTGTATGACTCATCAGTTCTCCTGTTTTATTCCCCTACGTCTGACCCGATTAACTGGTCAGGCTGCATCTTTCACTCCTTTTTATCACCGTCGTCACAGATGAATTTTACTGATCTCCCACAATGCAGTCTTCTTTCATTGATCTTGAAACAAAATATTCGCCCTTTTGCCATTAATTCATGTCCCTGTCTTGGTGCTTTTAAATGAGTGTCGCCGGTCACTGATCCAAACTCTGGTCTCGAATCCGTCTCTTCATGTTTGTGCTTTATTGTTTCTTTAGTTGCACAAAGGTGAGTTTCACCGTTGCGCAAATTATCAGTGGTTGATCATTTTGCAATAGCATAAGTCTGACTTCCTAATGCCACGTGTTTGTTAACGTTCGACAAAAGCGAAGTTTACACAATTGTGTCTGAGCAGAAGTAAACATTACGGGGCCCGGAGCTAGCAACCCAACGATATTACGACGATGTGTACAAACCATCTGCAATGGTATTTATTCACAAACCAAGTTCCACATGTATGAACAAAACTCACGTGCACATTGTCAAAAGTGAGCTTGATTCTTTCTCCTTCTTTGGTAATAATTTCCCAATTGCAGAAGCTAAGTGCTGGATAGTTTGCTGGATAATTTGGACTTGCGAAATGACCAGACGTTTGATTTGGATCATTGAAATATCGATTGCAATCTAGTTTCAAACGCAGTATCAATGAAATAAATGAGGTTAATGAATGTTTGCTTTTGGTCACGTTTAGACAAGCTGCGTGTTATCTATCAAGTGCAGCAAGTTAGATACAACAGTGACAGCCTAAATTTACGAAAGGGTGCTAAGAAGAGAAAAATATCTGTCCCATGCGTTTTACCTCTGTTGGTCATGGATATGATGGTCTTTTGTGGATTCAATAACTGCAACATTTCGGTAACATCTAGGATTACTAGACAATGAGTTGGATAAGTTACGTCGTTATTCAGAGATTCTATGTTCTTCGAACACTTGTTCTGGACCGAATTTTTACCGTGAATCAAGAGTTACACTGACAGACTGTGAACAATCAGTACAAGATTAGTCTATAAATTTAACTGGCAATGACGTGCATACTGTTTGACTTACCAACAAAAGGTGTAATAGACGTGTTATAGACGTGAACTGAAAGAAACATTTGAGAAGGTGTAAAGATAATATACTGCTATGAAGACAGACTGAAAGTTGTGAGAAAGACGTGCAATCAGATACACTTTAAATAAACCTATGAGGGAAACAACCAGAATCTTTAGTTACAATAGCCCAATAATAACATCACTTCTATTGATTAGACTGCCGGAGCGTTTTTGCATTGTAAATATTAGGGCAACCGTCGTGAATCGGTGAAATGAAGCATTTATTCGAGTTATCGATTGTAACTGGTAACGACAGCAATCCACAAGGGGATATATATATATATATAACCTTCGAGTCGCGCTACCTGTTTTAATACACAGTTTACTTTGGTTGTTTCAACATGATTTTCCTTCCAACGGTGGTCATTATTTCAGGCAGACTGTTGGCCATTATATTCGAAACGATAAATATATCCCGATAACCCGTGAGTTTCATCCGTTTCCATTTCACAATCCACTGCGTCGTTTGAACACTGTTCGTTACCTAATTACTCGTCAATGACACAAATTTCATTTGTGTTCAAAAAGTACGTAACTCCTATATTGACCAGTTCGTTTAGGTTAAAGTTATACCGGCCTACTCGGTTTATCGCCATGGCTACTGACGATTCAGACGCCCAAGCTAGAAATCTAGTTTGCACGTAACTATACCCGCCAGTAATGAACCCGTCGCAGCCTCGCCAGATCGTCGATACCCCTCGACGTTGAACACTATCACAATATTCTAAGTTCAACGCAGGATCACTACTTTTAATTCTGCCTTTCATAGTTCGAATACTTTTTCTGTTTTATTTCAAACAAAAATCAACTATGAATCGTGAAGCTAAATTGGGAATGCCACAGCGTAAGGTTTGCTCACAGAAGAACTAATTAGCTGAAAGTATCACGAAGGCCTGGATCAGCATAATTTCCGCCCTGAAAAGCTTCCGAACTTTCGCCATCCAAACGAACGTTTATTTATATAATAAATTGCGCATATCAATCATCAGTTAGATTTGTCAGCTGGCTCCATGAAATCTTGGAAATCCTTGCAAACGTGGGATCATTAATCCAGTTGGTTTTGTCGATTCGACTTGTTGCGTATCGTGATCCGCTGCGGTAATCGTTTTCGGAAAGTAGTAACGTGATTCTAGTTTTGGTCCGTTTTGTCTCCATCAAGCCCAGTCGTCCCGCATTTGCTAAACTCAGGAGCGACCGATGCACTCTATACGTATACTCCAGTTTTGCATCGTCACAGCTCCAATATCTCTACCGAATCTAATGAATACAACATTGTCACACGTACGCAAGAATCACAAGGCATACGAAGGCCACAGTGCTGTGAAAGTCATATGATACACAACAGAGTAGCAGCAGTTGTAGCAACTGTTGACTATATCAGTTATTTTACAAAAGATTAACATCACATAAAGGACGGAACTGGGACGTTTGCAAGTGATGATTCACTAAGTAAACGGCATTTTTGACTGGTAATCTGTAAGCTGTAGGAAATGGAACTTCACTCTTACTGACAACATTTCAACCAAGCAATATCCAGCACATTCTTAAAAAACCCATGATGAACAAGGTATGGAAGGGAACAATGAGATTGGATACTAAGTGACGGTTAGCTATTGAGCCGTGTTCGCAATAATAAACAACATGATAAGATATAAATTAGAGGACATGCGGATAGTTTCGCACGGAAATTCTTAGTAACAAGTTTTAACTTATACTTTCTAATTTGTGACTTCCCAACAGTCGAAGGTCACCTCGTAAGGCGACATTCTGGTAATACGCAATCCATAGTAATCAATTCAGTTTAACTACGATAAAGTACCTGCTTCAAATGACGCCAAGAGGTGACCACCAACCGTAACGATTGTCATTTGATTTCCGCTTGACTTCATATATCCAGGAATTCTCGTGGACGCGCCTCTATCATAAAGAATCGTTTCTGCCAGACATCCGCTTCCGTCAAACACGCGATACCAGTCGTTGATGGTTTGTAGCTAAGTGTACAATTATGGTAAAAACAGTCCACATAGGTGTGAATATGATATGGTTTCCGTACGTGAAACACAAAAGATTTTGGCGATCTCTTAACATAAGTTAATAACATAATGATGTTGGAGTATCTTTCAGGTGAATACTTCAGCTGTCGTGAACAGTGCTATCAATCAAACTTTCGTTCAAACGATCACATGACTGACATCGTAATAAGAAATTACTTCAGTCCTTTGTTGTTATTAAGTATTTACTTACCCACCAAGATTTAGACTTCGGGGAACAAAATGTGTTCATGTTGTATCTCTGGTTGGATAAACAGATTGATATACCTATACACCGCAAACTGATTAGACCAACTAAAGCTTGATGATGAAACATTGGAAACCCAAGTGCCAGCCTCTTCCAGCACAACTAATGTGAATATGCGTGTGTATGTGGGTGTTTGCCATTAGTCATACGACATACTGACTGATCTCTTCCGCTACCTTGAAGTGGTGTTCAGGCTTGTGTACTGCTTTGTTCCGGCAGGCTAGAACGTCCATCCTTTCAAGTTCAATAATGTCAAATAGGCCAAAATTGTGCAGCCAGATAAAATAAACAGTTAAGCCCACTGTTTTGCGTTTCGCATTGCTGAGTACATAAGTATGCCTAGGCTGTGAGGTATGAATCTGAGTATATAATCGAGATATATACATAGATGCAGTACTGCTGCCTTCCGCGCGGAGAAAGAATGGATTAGAACGGGTGCCCTCAAATAACGAATACTTCCATCACCGAACAGTTGACTGTGACTAACAAAACATCTGTTGCGCACCACAATAATCAGAACGTGACCCATATTTCACTGTGCCCTCGAACTTGATTAGCTCTCTACTGCCAAACGAGTCAGACTTTCGAGTTAATGGTTGCAGGAGATGTTCCCAAAAAGTATTTTTCCACGTCAGTCATGTTTATTGGGGTCAAACGCTGCTGGTAGAATCCCACAAGAAAACCTTATTTTCTTTTGTTCATTAGGACAAAATGTTATCCATCGGGACGTGAAATTTGCTGGCGCCACTAATTCGATGCATCACTGGTGGGCTGGAACGCTATGTGGTAATGTTCGCTGTAGAACTGACCCACCACATCGTTCCTGTCACAGTTTTCCGTAGGGTGTGTGACAGACCAACGTGAGCACCAAGTAGCAGGCGTCCGGTACGCTCACTACTGGGTAGATTATCTAATAGTAAGTACTCGGGAGCATGGTATCTGTTCAGCAGAAGCTGCGTTCACCAATTTTTTTGACGATTGGCAAACCGCGTAGTATTGGCTTTCAAGTCATGCTCATATACATGCGATTTGATCGAGGTAAGCTTACTACACTCTTTAGTGGTTATGGTCTAAGTATGTGTTACACCGATGATACAACTATCCTCCAAGATCCGTTCATCATCGGTGGGTGACTGACTGTTTGATCTGAGTGACTTTAACGTATCATTTGGGCGCAAATCAACGGCCCGGCAGGGAATCATCAGAACTCACGGCACTGGTGTGGTAAATGAGTGTTAAGAGATGCATCTTCTAACAAAGTAGCAAAGGCAAATCACGTCATATTGATCGATCGATCCGGCCTCGAGTGAATGGATATGTTTTAGCCCACTCAGTTAATCGGATTGCAGTGGCGCGATCGAACGCCTGTACGTTATCTGAACTGTTTTCTCGTGTTCACTTTCCGATAACGTGATTTGTTCTAACACTTCAACTGCTAGATATGATCGTCTCGATTGATTTACTATGCATCTTGTTGGCCATGTATGGTACTCATTTCGCCCTATAAATTTAGAGCCTCTGTGGCCTAATTGTGACTCATCTCATCCTCCCAATAAACACTGTTGTTGCATCTATTCTCCTTTTCGGTTCTGGGTAAAGCTACTGAGCGCGTACAAGAAGAGACGATCCAATTATGAGAATGGTGATAATCTTTGCAACCAACGAAATGGTTATAATGAACACCCGATTCCAGCTAAATGCGAGTGATGTCACGACATAAACTCACCCACGAATCGGTCTTCAGTATTTATTCCATTACGTGATCGCGCCACGACACAACAATCGTGAACTGCATACTACGCGAGTAACGCTTTGATATGAATGTGCACAGATCTTAAGCTGAGCAGAACTACATTGTCTGATATATCTGACATTTTCTGACAAGTTTATTGTAGATCATATGCACAAAGGCGGAACGTGGATTTCGAAAGATCGCCTAATTTCAACTAAGAGGACTGCTTGTGATCATGTAGTTGCCGTTCGTTTGAAGGACACTCCTGTATTCACTACCATCGAGGGCATGTAGCAACACGGCAACAGTCATTGAGATGAACGGTATAGAGCACCGGAAACGGACAGACTGGGTTAACGATGATACGGCAGTTATATTAAACTTGATGAGGCAGAAGAGTGTAACGATTATCGTTTTTAAAATGAACTGGGATAGTGGATTAACAAGATTGACATTCTGGGGTATTCTCTGGCAGCTCGCCGAATGTCTTCGCTGAACCGAGGACAACCGGCGGAAAAGGCCAATTCAGATGACTTGGGGGTACGTCAATCGCAGATAACACAAGTTCTACGATTCGTTGGTGGTTATTTTTGATCCATCCGTCCAGTCTACCAAAACAACGATTGACGTAGACTCTGGAATTTCGTGCACTCTGCCAATGAACGCCGAGAAGTTTTGACGTAAACACTTTGGTAACTCACTAAGCCGTCCTGCTATTATTCGTTGGGTGACTGTGAACAACCTGCCGCAACAATCCATTACAGCTTCAGTTGCTCTCACCTCCGATTTGACAGAGGTGCAGAGTACCTTGGACAAATGCAGAACGGAAAGCCTGCAGGTGAAGCTAAGTTGTCGGGGAAACTTCTGAAACATGGCAGACAAATTTTGGAACGTGCTTCGCCTCACTCCATCTGAAAGCAGGAAGAAATACCTTAAGAGTGCAAAAACGACTTGATTGTACTTTTGTTCAAAGATAAGTTTAACAAGCGGTAGGTCGATAGTTGTTAGTTTGCTGAGCTGCGTACGGAAAGTGCTTGCAATAATCCTTCTGAACCGAACGAATGCGGTCATTTTAAAGGCCAGTGTTCTTGAGCAGCCCTGTGAATTTCGGATGAGTCGCATTATGATTGACTTGGTGTTTGCTGATTGACGTAGTTAGCAGAAATGTCACAAACATAACTAGCCCCTGTATGCTTTTGTGGTTTCCACTAAGGTATTTGATTCCGTGAACCATGAGGCCTTGTAAACAGTGCCTGGTTAGTTGAAAATTCCAGGTAAGTTCGTCAGTTTTATTAAAATGTTGCATGTGGGCATTAAGGCAAATCGACCTGTGGTGATTTTGACGTTGTCGCTGTCCTAGTCCAAACCCTATTTAGTTTATACTTGATAGTCATGCTAACAGTTGCTCTTCAAGACTTGGCAGAAGAGGTTGGGCGCCAAAAAGATGGTAGCCTACTGAATACTAGACGTTTTGGTGCCCCATGCGGGTTACTTACTTTGGCAACGCGCATGCCTCTTTTGCAGATAATTTGCGGTATTTTCACATAGTGAAGGCACAATTTGGCAACTGGTCACGGCTTTCATGACTGTGGCATCCAAAATTGGTTTGAATATCAACACCGATAAGATATTTTCATTCCAAATCGCGGTGAAGTCAAAGATTCACTTTTTGGGATAAACAGTATGTGAAGTTAAATGACGTCTCAGATATTTTGAAACACCCAACATACTGATTTACATGAATCGTGAGATGTTTATGTCACATTATATGGCAATAACAATATTATTACAATTTATGTTGGCAAATCTTACACAGAACAAAGGCACAGTTCAATAACATACATGAACATGGTTTATGTTCAAGGTGACCAGTGCGTCGTCCGGTACGGTGATCTGCCATATACATAATTCCAATCGTGTAATGTTCATTGTACTAATGTTTCCCGATTCAGCAACTATCTGTCCACCACAAGTCACTGTTATAACAAAGGCAAATACACAGAATTTCATGAAGTTTCTTTTCTGTCATCAAATCAGTAAATTGACAGTTTTTGATAGACCAGAAAATTGGATATTACCGCATCGGAACTTAAATGTCATGAGTGTATTCCGTCGAACTCAGTGGCGAATGTTCACAATCCGCCAAGTTTAAATATGCCGCCCTCTCCGAACACAAAACAAATATTCTGCGGAATAATAGCAATCGAATCTTTTAAAAGTATTTATTCATAAGTGAGACTATGAGACTTTAGTATATAGTGAATTTGCTATTGTTCTGGTTAATTCATCTCTAAAATGTACCTCATTTAATACAATACGGAAAATGACGGTTATCTGCTGATTTTCAGTACGGTTCTTTTTTAAACTTTACTCAGTTATTAGAGAAAAACTGTGGTGTAAAAAACGTTCGCAATCCGTATTCACTTCTTCTCACAGTCAGTCAATAATGTTGAAAGTCGATGTTCGCAGCTTGTCCCATCTAAGTTGCATTTTCCTCAGGACATATGACATGGGTTCAACCAGATCCCACTGAACTGTACGTGCAATTTTCCATTATGATCCAAGTATGGAATGATGAACGAAGTGTCAGGTTCTCACATGTTGCGTAATACCCACGAGTGTATCCGTGAAATTTTATTATTCGTTAAAGTCATTTCTCTGCAGATAAATTTGATATCATAAGATTGTGGCTTGTAATAGTACAAGAAAAATGTGAAGGATCAAAACTGTTTGCACACCGAAACATGTCGAGAATTATCGTCTAAAGCTTACAATTTCATCGAAAAAGACGAGATAAAATGTACATCTACATGTAAGAGATGTTGTCTAACGTGCGTAGTTTTACGTTTCTAACAACCATGTCTTCAGTTATTTGCTTTCAAACATACGTTGGAACTGGAGATAGGAAAATTTGTACATCCATACGTTGAATATCAACGTCCGGTGCATAAGTTAACTCAGCAGTCTATTTCGATGAACCTTGAAGTAGAATCTATGTTGGAAACGTATTGGTACCGTCATGTTTAACTACCTGTTCTTGCAATAACGTCACTGACGTAGTCCTTGGCAGTAAAAACTTCATGTTTCCTGATTTTATACAACCGTTTGGTTTGACTTAGTTCAATCTGTCTGGTCAGTTAGTAACGCTTTGCATCACCATTTGTTTTATTCTTGCTTTCTAACGTTGATTTGTTTAATGTACATTATAAACAAACATGGAATTACAGAAAATACTGTTTCAATCAACCGTTTTTTACTTACGGTCGAACGCAATAGGCAGACTGACTCACAACGTTATACCCAAACAGGAATTATAGGACGGTTCACAACTATGCTCACAGGCGCTCACAACTGACCGTTCTCTAATTAATCGACTATCACGCTAGTCCACACCCCTCATGTTAACCACAGTTGATATTTTATTTCCACAATTGTACAGGACTAAGTGACAAATGTTAGGATTTCACTCTAGTTGGTAAACGTTGGAGGTTTATACCAGCGACGTTGCATTATCTGCCATGGAAATACTCCCCGTGTTGATTTTTTTGTTAGTGAATGTCATGCATGCAATGTTTTACTTGCTGACACGGTGGTGTCTGGGATGTTGTAGCCCAGAAAAACTTCAGTAAATTGAGCTACACAGAAAAACAGCTACATTGCTGTTGAGTGACTGAGTAGATCGAAGTCAGCAGTCACCTATCTGAGATGACCATTCATAGACTTCCAGTTGGCAACTTTTTGGCAATGCGTGTAAATATCTTCTGGTGTAAGTCCATGATGTATTGAATTTTCTTCTACGTTGAAGTCAATCACAAGCAATCGCCATATTTCAATTTTGCTTGCTGAACTCGATACCCTCTTGTTCAGTCTTGTCAACCAATGATCGGATGGACTCAACGAACAATCCGTCATAAACACGGATCATGCTCAGGACGCGTTCAACTACATTGCGCTATTCAGTTTAGGTGATATGACATTCAACATGAGCAAATAGGCAGGCGTATAGCAGGTCCAAGTGGGGATGATGAGGTTAACAAACAAGCCTGATTTTTGCAAACTATTCACAATACTTAAAACAGTTCATTACCTTCAGTAGTTTGAACAAAACAGGTAGAACACGAAAACTGGTAGATGTAAGCATTTCGTATTGACTCATCACACCAATTCCGCCAATAAACTTCTGCTGTCAGCTGTGAATAAAACTT
>JTDE01000680.1:141190-167868 GCA_014338405.1 Paragonimus skrjabini miyazakii
CCTTTTGGTCAGGCTCATGGCTGTTATGATGATGATGATGATGATCCATCCTACCCACCCCTAACTATTCGATATAAAACACCGTTTCATGTTATTGTAAATTTGGTACTGATGAGTCAATACGAAATGCTTGCACCTACCAGTTTTCGTATTCACAATATAAAAATTGTGTCGGTCAAGTGGGTACAACTGGAGCTAAAACGAAATCAAATTGATTGTGCTAGCTGACGTATAGTGATAAATACGCCAAAAACTGACAATAACCTCTCATCCGGGTGTCTTTATTTAAGGATTCATAAGCTAACTCACCGGGAATTGACACAGAAGTCGTTCCTTCTGTAACAGATAACGATGAAACCCTTGTGAAAAGATTGCATTTTTAGACGTCCCAAATCTGGAAAGATTTTCCTTAACAAATGCTGTGAGGAATAACATGAAAGTTGTAGGAACATAACTCACCGTTATCCTCCGCCAGGGCTGGCCAAGTAGAGAAAAATGAAGCAAATTTTGCAACTTAGACGATTTTGTCGACGCGAATAAACTGAGGAGGTTGGTAAATAGAGTCCAAATGTGAAATTTGTGATTCAGGTACATAATCATATCTTAGTTTGTAAAATGCGTGCTGAATGGAAGTATGCAGGTTCTGTCGTCGATGTGAACATAGCGGAAGCTTAGAATTTTTCCAAATGAATCGATTCATAAGTGACACGTTTGTCACACTATTTAATATCACTACAGTGTTTAAATTCTCCCCTTCTTTTGACATATCAGTAGATGTTAGCAAACATCATCGTTTTAGTTGGGGTTGTTTTAAAACTTTTAGTTTTGAGCACCCATTTTTTATGTGACTAAATATTATTAACCAACTTGAGAAAATCAAATTATGGCAAACGTTTGCATTTCGTTTGTACAGTGGTCAGTAGTGTCATGAGTGAGCATTACTGTTATGCGGCTTTTCTTTTTTTCAATCCAATTATAATAAATATACATTTTTCCATATACAACGTAACGAAACAAAAATTTTTAGCTTCAGTTTAATTGTTGAATCCAGTCAGTATTTTATTCATCTCCAAGCTATTTTCAAACTATAATGACTCAGTTTCCACCTGGACCACATTCACCTAGTTGAGGTGAACCCTAGGCATTTTATAATCTCAGTTTGCACTGGTTCTGCCTAAAAGGCATAGAACAGTGACAAAAATGAAGCACAATGCTCGCACGTAAATCTGTCTTCCACGAATAGCATCGTTAGTATTTAGTTTACTAAGTAGGGATAGTCTGAATTTGGTTCCATCGGGCTATTTTCTGCGTTTGACGGCAAGGTCACTTTACTTTCGAATATCACACGTATTTGTGTCGTTTTTACAATGATCTTCGCATAAGCGAATACGTAATTGGTTCATATTCCCTAAAAGTGATGAATACGATCCAGATCAAATTGTCGTTTTTCACTGATTGTCAACCGAAGAACGTAAAACAATGGTATGCATTACTATCACGAACATATTCAATTATATGACTGATCATATCAATGACTATTAGTAACGCCAACATTGAATTGGTTGCCACTTGACGAGCAATAATGAGACAATTAACAAGTGAGAGATGAAGAACTTCTACGTACAGCATTCATGGTTGATTTTGGACCTCCACCTATGTTGATGTCATGTGATGAAACTAACAAAAACACGTGATAC
Source organism: Paragonimus skrjabini miyazakii (assembly GCA_014338405.1). Classification (NCBI taxonomy): domain Eukaryota; kingdom Metazoa; phylum Platyhelminthes; class Trematoda; order Plagiorchiida; family Troglotrematidae; genus Paragonimus; species Paragonimus skrjabini miyazakii. The sequence goes on from JTDE01000680.1 coordinate 142,888, forward strand.
CGGTCACGGGCGGTACAGTGACCACCGTTACCGTTTTAACAGTAGCCCCTTGAGTATCCATTACAAACGTAACAAAATATCAACCCCGCGACAATTCCTATCGAATTATGGTAAAAAATCGTGACGAACGATTGTTTTTGGTAGTTCGTAACCAGCTACATACATCTACGTAGGTGTAGCAAAGTTAAAACAGTACCTAAACAATCATAACAGATTTAGCGAAATATCACAACATCGGGTAAAAAGTTACACACTATTCCAGGTACTTATGATGTAGCCACTCAGACAGCGAATCATCAGTGGTAATGACCAGTTATGCAAAGTTCTAGTCATAATTACATCACAGAGTAGTCAGCTGAAGTTTAGATGGGCATCCAGACCAATGATGCGACCTCTGACTACGACAACAGCAGGGCGTGCACGAATTTTTTACACTACATATTGGAATAGCGATTGGTTCATTGGTAGTCACCATATGTTGTTTGATCAATTCAGTGTGATTGATCACAAGTATATAGACTGCTTGGAGTAAAGTCATACCGGTAACCAACCATGAAAAATTCGCTATCTGATCAACTGCTTTGATAGGGCTAAGGAGATCAGTTGCATTGTGTAAGGCAAATCGGTTTTCGAAATACCACGACTTCACCCATGTTGGCCTGGGAGAACTTACCCACGCCCGTTCGGCAGTCGACACTAACTGTGACTAATGTGAAATTGTGAATGGATTATGTCGTAATGCTCACCTTCAATACGCCGATCGATTTATCTTGGTTTCAGCTAGAGTGGTGCTAACTTGAATGATGTTCCAACTGATTACACTTCACTATACGAGTCAAAACTCTCATCTGCATGGCCACCCGTTCTGCGTACATCTTAACGCATAAATATCTCATGGTTAATGTAGGTAAAAATGGTTATCAGACGATCAAATAATGAAGGATCCATCAAGTGCAATTCATGAGCCTTTTTCACCAGAATCAGTGCTGAATAACGTACCTTAAGGGTTAAAACTAACTTGTTCATTTCCGTAATGTTTACATGACTCACTTGTGTTGTAGCTCGCTACAAACCCGAAGTCTTGCAAAGAGTCATCCGTGAAGAACATCACAGCGATCTGGTTGACACTTGAAGTGAAATTCATCGGCGTAGTGCCTGAAAACATCCCGATGATGTTTGATGTGCAAGTTGGACCATCAAAGACCAGTACTGTATCGTAGAATCGACCAAACAACTGCGTACTTTCAACCTACGGGGAAGGCACGAGCGAACGCAAAGTGAGTTCAGCATGTATATAAATTTGCCATATTGATGATCAAACATTTAGATTGTAAACAATACTTTATCGACTCGCAAAATAAACAGAAGTACAGGAGAAATATATTTTCCTCGCTTCACTCCGGACTTGTACACAAGCCTCCAGTTTCCAGGTTGGAACTCAGCATCAATGAGCCTTTCTTACACAATAATCATCGAACCACTCCAAAATTCTTTGAAAAGCTCGGAATAGGCTGTGTTCAAGAATGTTACATGGGAGACATATTCAGTGCACAGGTTAGTCCTTCAAACCACCCGGTCTACATAGGTGGATAGGTGGTTGATAATGCATAGGTTCATGTCTAATCGACTACATCATGAAACAACACTGCGAAACTCATGGATCCTCTAAGTAAGCAAACATACAATGAATAGGCCGAACGGTACAATAATTTTGATCCCCATTGTGGATAAATAGGCAAATAAAACAGTTGTTTAAACAAAACAGTCAGAATACGGAACTGGTAAATGCAAGCATTTCCTGTTGACTCATCAGTACCAAATAGATAGGCATAGTAGACCAAAACCACCTGCTAGACTGGTGTCCACAGTGAGTAAAAAGAAGGTTTATGTGGAACTGTCTTTTGAAGGTGATTATAGCATGCATCACACGACCCAAAGACTAGTGAATTCGATTAAACGAACAGTTAACGCAGCGGAACTCTGTGTATTAGCTCGGACTCAGAAACTACCAATTTACATGTAACTGGAAAGAAAGTTTTATCGGTAGAACCGAGAGGTGTTTGATCTCTGGAGTGAAGGAACATTTGCCTAAATGAGTGCAGAACTCTGTATTACAGAAGAACGACAATGTGTTTGAAATATGCAAGCAACCAGCGTCCGCAGTCGCAAGATACGTCTTAACCACTGGTCACGTTATCGACCCAGTTTGTGCATTCAGAATCTTATTACGTCAATCCAATCCAAGATTCTTACGGTTTGCTGAGGCTATCGCAATAAATCGACTGAAGCCGACCATGTGTGTTCAGAAACGATTGGTCGTAAACTTGACCCTTCCTAACCCACCGAGTGACTATACACCCTACCCCCTATCTGTTCGATATAAAAATAACCGTTTCATGTTATTGTAAATTTGGTACTGATGAGCCAATACGAAATGCTTGCATCTACTAGTTTTCATTTTCTGACTGTTTTGTTCAAACTTCTGAAAGGAATGAACTGTTTTAAATTTTCAAAAAGATAGTGTTTTGTTTTATTGCTAACCGCTTAACCATTCAGAACCGGATTACCAATTGCCTACAATTTACGGAAAAGCTATAGAGTGGATGAAGTTGAGAACACTCGTTCAGACTTGTTTGTGTTCAACGTTCAAGAGAGAGGGAGAGATAGTTGAATATGTATGTGGTTTCTATTGAACGAACTGAATGAGCACTAGCTGCAGCAAAAATTATCCATGATGACTCAGAATAAATTAAAGCAACCTCATATTAACCCGAATGCTTTTCTAGAGTGTGTGATTTAAATCAGTGTGACTTTCACAATAGAGACTAAGGTACGACTTTTGCAAGTGAACCCATTCGGAAGCCAAATGAAAGTCAATCTTTAGTCAAACTAAAACTTACTGATAAAACTTCAACGTACTACACTCGCGATAGTACTCTAGTCGTGAAAAATATACTCCGCAGAAGATGTCATAGTCGGTGAAAAATCTTATGCTCCCAAAAATGTCAGTAGTACACTCGGAGGTTTCAGATTAATTATTTTCACGATTGAGATAGTGAACCAAATTCTGTATCACATGTTTTTGTTTTCTGTTCTAATCTATCGATTTTAGTGGCATGCGATTACTGGGCTACAAAAGATAAGCTTAAGCACATAACTCAAAGTGATGACGCTCCAGATAAGTAGTTACAGAACTGAAACTTAGCTATCTAGAGAGTTTGTTTGACTGTTGAGACTTGGACCAATATTAAGCTGACCGTCTGACATATGAGTTTTTACACTACTATAAAACACTGTACAGCACCAACTGCAACAGCGTACCATCTTTTATTGGAACTTATCAATTAGGAGGCGATTTTACGTAACACAGTTTAGCTGATATAATCAAAGATAAAACGGGATCTTTACAATCCCAATGTTAAAAACGTCACATTCTGTGCATCAATCAAGCGACTTAATGCTGATGTCCAAACATAGAGTAGTTTTATAGCGGATGGATTATTTTCGACCTTCGTTCTCTATACAGCTTTTCTCCTATTGTTGCATTTAACACATCAACTTGGGTTTTATTCACAACAAAAGCGGATAGACATTGTTAAACAATTAGTCAGTAAAATCGATTGACTTTAAGTCATCTTCAGTACTCTCTCGGCATTTGAAAACCAATAAACTGGCTGGAGTTGACAATGCAGTAGTATGTCGATTATCGTTGGACTGATCAGTGTCCCGAATTGAGATGATTTTCGCATCCATACGAACGAGCCAGAAGATTAGCAAACAGTTTTTGTTGTCGATGACCGTAGTACTACAGAACACCATTGTCTATTTACTGAAGCTTAGGATTCTAGATTTCAAAAACCGAATATCGCTGATGGTTAGTGGCCACAGCGTATCGTCCGAAATTAACATTGACTTTGCTATGATTAAACCTACGGATAACATCATTGTGTATACAAATAAAATGATCCCAAATTATTTGGAGGCGAACAATCACATGTCAAGAAACCTGTTTGAGGACTTCTGATGAGCAGTAAATGATTTTGGTGGATATAATTTGAGCATCACTCACACCTGGTCACAACTTTCGCAGTCCTACATACGTTCTAGCCAACCCAGTTCGGAAAGAAACAACATACTTGAGTTTAACCCTCGTTACAGCTAGTCACTAATACACCCTTTTTGTTATGCGCTAGCAAGTAATATACCGCTCGACAAGTTTGAAGATTTCTTTGCATTCAACTTGCGTGTTAATCTTAATCGTGGGGCCATATGGCCGAGTTAACACAACTGTTACTATACTCCTCTCTAGGCAACCAGCAAAGTTGAGCATAACTCACAAGTGTAGGTGCATTTGCATGTGAAAATGTAATACTGCTTGGTACAAAGTTAATGGCTCAGTAGCCAACACGGCTCACTAGTGGATGTGTAACCATAGTTAACGTTTTACCGCAGCAATGGTATGTACTACTGTTGAGTTTTTTCAAGAGTTTTCGAAATGCAAAAGATGGCGTTGGTGGCATGCGGTGTACAACTCAGGTGCAACACGATTCATGTAAAAAATGTGTCCGGTTTGTTGAATTTTTGTTTTCCACGTTGAGTTGGACTGCTACTCAGTCTAAATCAATTCCACTGACATTCCTCATTGTTTACAAAGTTAACAAGTCTAGTATAATTTACTTGGAGTGAATTTGCTTCCTTTCTTGCCTACCTGGTAACCTGAGCGTTGGCCACCATACATTATAACTGACTAATTAAATTAGAGTACTTAGCTAAGCACAATGTGATTTGGTCGTAACAGTGAACGGTCAGTTCGACTTAAATAACCACAGTTTGGTTTCAAAGCCTGGCCATTCTAAAGACACGCTGCACTGACAGGGTTTACTAGGTGTAATGTTCTTCTCAATAAGCCGGTTGAACAGTACATCGGAGTATGAAGACCTTAAGCAAAATCAAGTTGTGGTCAGCTCACCACAATCAAATCATATCGATTGTCACATGACTATCTGATGGCTCATCATTCACGGGATTGACACAGACTTGCATTAGTTCTTACTGCATGCTGAACGGACTAGTCGGAAGAGCAATTTTTGTATTCCTCAGCTGACTCACATTAACTCTGGAAAAATCCAGATATATTCGTCTCCCAGGATCGACAGTAATTTGCCAATTGCAAAAGGCAAATTCTGGGTAGGCTTCTGAACCCCATGAGTTGCCAAATTCCTCTGTGAATTCTCCAACAAATGCCCGATTACAACCTAGTTAGAGAATGAAATAAACAAAAGGATATTTACTGCGAGAAATGTTCGCAGTATGGTTTCGTGAATTCTAAGTATTGAGGTGAGGTCTATAAGACCCCATAGTTTCACTAACAATTATGTACTTGTTTCGTTAACCTCGCAAGTTCACGGTATTGCACTCGGTTTTGATACGTGCAGAACATATTACGGAATTACATAACTGAACCCTATGAGCTTGATGATCTAAATAGGTCATACTCACTACGCTTGATTCAATACGTTACTTAACAAATGTTCTTCGTAATAAATCTCATTAGAGGCACTAGCATTCAAGCAAAATCAACGTACTGCTTGTTAACATATTCGATGGTATTGCAGCTGCGTTTACTCACCCGGTATCGTGAGAGGAAAAACGGTAAACGCCTCAACTGAAAAGTATTCAAAAACATTAATAAATAAAACGACCTGAGCATTAATTGAATATTGTGTTTGGTGGTTTGTCGGTGTTATTTACATGTGTTAAATCCTTGTGTACTCCGTCAGTTTTATTACGAATGCTCAGCGTTCATTTATTGTGTCCGGGACACATTGATACCGATCATTTATAAGAGTTTTCCCAATAGTTTTGTTATCATCTCTCAGTAATTTTTGTCTGGAGGCTACCGCAAAGAACAGGTTGATGCCCAACGGTTTCCGCTAACAATTCTTTGGACTTTAATGTAAAGTTACTCAGCAGTTATGTCTTGCGGTTTATCTGCGCAATAGCTTGCCATAATGAAGTCGTGAAAGTGCTTTTCATAGAACGGATAATAAAGAGGAAGTCAACTTCTGGAACCTAGCTAAAGACTTTTGAGGACAACGCTACTTCAGAATAGATACCTTGTCAAATTCTGTGTAATTATTTGCATGTAACCATGAACAACTTTAAACTGACTGACCTTCATCAACCATTCATTCAAAAATGATCCTAAAGTCAACGACAGTATGCTATAACAATAACATCCATTCCCCTGTGGTATCGTATTACATTTCCAGTAGCAAAGATGTCAATCACCTCAATCCTCCTTCCTTAACCCTCCAACTTTTCTGTCACTTACCAGCTCAACTGCAATAGAGTTGACGTACACAATGCCAAAACCAACTGGCAACTAGTGGCTGAGCATATTCTGTAATTGCTACGGCAGCAGGAATGGAAGCTGGGCTACCAAAACTCAAAACTCTTGGTCTTTAGTCTTTAGTCTCCATTTAACTGAAGATATTCATATTGTTAAAATTGACTGATTTGCTTCTGAAGTGATACTGTTTAGTTAACAACAAAACAGGCGACAAGTTAATATATTTTTCCAAAAAAATGTGTCTTTTTGAGGTCCAGGGTATATTTAATATTTTGTTACTGTTAACTTTCCTAATTTTGCTGTCGTGTACGTTAGTCGTTGGACATTAATTTACGTTCGAAGCTATTATGCTCAACTTGGCAAAATACTATGTGCTGATGGGCAGCGTTTCATTCAAATGTTCGTTGGTTTTATTTTACTTAGAAATTTTGTATAGCAGTTTGGCTTATGTGTAGTCAACATTTTCTGTCAAGCATCAACCACACATGGCTGACAAAAAAGTAATCAAATGTCAAAGTCACAGCGTTTCTTTTCACGGGTTTGTTTGACGATGCATTTCCTCTTTTTGTGAAACTGAGTGAACACTTCCTTTATGGAAGTAATTTACATGTATGATAAACGATTTCAGCTGTACAATTCCAGTAAACAAATAAAGAACCGTTTGGTTCTCGTTGCTTAGCAAACAGGCCAGTTTTGTGAGTCACATAAGTTCAACCGTTGTATTCGTAGGCTAATGTAGTAACTTTTGCGTTCTTTAATGAAAATTAGGAATACTTCATATAATTCAGTGGCAGGAGTGAGAAATGTCACATGTGTAACCGTTATCAAGTGTCTTTGTGAGGACAACACATTTTCACCAACAAAATGGTAACGCTCCAGAGCCGTCAGCTGATTAAAAATCACATAAGCGAGTTACAGTCGAAAGCCGGTATATAAACATTTTATTTTATTGCGTAAATTCTGTCTAATTATAAAAAGTAACTCAGAACACGCTTATGTCGTAATTGTAGTTGTACTAAACCAAATCAAACGGTTTTTTGAAACCGCAGTTTGTAATTGCTTTACACGATGCTTGACATGCTAGTACAATAAGAAAAAATTGCGAATTTTCTGTTGCCTGTGCCAGACAGTGCTTTGACCTCATATACAAGAGTGGTAACACTCATAGTCAGGTTAACCATGCAATGATATTCATAAAATATTTCACTTCAGCTCATAGCTCTAAATATTCCCTCGAAGTTTTTATTTTCTTATTTATAGTTTTTAATGATCATCATTTCAATCATATAGTTATTAATATACCAGAAGAACTACTCATTAGTAACATTGAAGGATACTGAATTTGACCAATCGGGATAATCCTATCCTACATACCAACACTCTGAATTGCCTGATTGACATCAAAGTACGATATCACGGTTTTGTACTAGAAGTTCAGGGTAATATTTGAATGTTCCCGCTTTGACTGGTGGACTGCATTTCAAATCAGGGAATTTGGTTTTATTACTGGTTCTAATGAGTTGGAAGTAGCATTTTACTCATGGGGAAATCGTAGTCAAGATGTCTGTCGCCATAAATATCGCCTACACAAAAGTTTATCGGCATGAATGTTTAACGAGAGTCTTGTTAAACTGTCCAGTGGTAATTAATTTCAGGTTGTTATAGAGAAGTTATTCACATACCCCATGAGTACTGTCCACTCAGGTGACCACCAACCGTAACTATTATCAGCTGGTTTCCCGTGGATTTTACCGGAGGCAGGGATTCCAAAAACGGCCCTCTTTTATACAGAATTGTTTCAGCAAAGCAGCTATCTCCATCAAACACACGTAACCAATCAAGATTTGATGTCATCTGCAGATACAGTGAAGAAATGTACAAAAGGCTGAAGTATAAAATTCCTCCTACTAGTAATTAGGCAAACTGTCGAGTTAAACAAACAATTAGAAAAGTTGTATGTTCGGTTCGTTCATTCCTTGAATTACAATCAGTTACCGTAAGAAGACAGTAATGGCTCCACTCACTTGCGCGATCATTTTTGCATGCCCAATTCGAGCAACTTGTCTTATTCGAGATCATCATAGTTCAGAGGGGGATTAACGTTATAGGTGACGTATTTCAACCGTCAAATTTGCTTTTTGAAGAAATCACATTTTGAACATATTTACATGTCCTCTGTCCGTTTTTATATGACGTGAAAGTGTGGTCTGATAGGCTCTTTCTCCTTGGTTTATGGTTCCAATTATCGTTTAAAACAGTGCAGAATTTAAAGTTAATAACACAATAAATATTATCAATAATTTTAAATGTGTCAACAGTAAGGCTATGCTTCATTGTAATGATTGCTATAATGCATGCATTGCTTGGAATATGTCGCCGATGTTTGACAATTGTTATGAGTACCTGTTACTATTTCACTTCAAAGGCTATGTTCTTTGTGTGTGCAAACGTAAGTGGGGTTACACATTGTAACATAATATATTTATCTGGTTCGTTGAAGATCGGCAGATTTTATTTAATTCATTTCATTTGGTCACTAGCTGGCTGTTTTTGATTAACTTCCTGCTTCAGCAGACGTAAGCATATATACCAATTCGCTCAAAGTGACGCATCGTTAAAACCGCAATTCAAAATAAAATTGCCAGTGCGCATTGTAACGGCCAGTACTTGCTAATGAGGATGCAAGATTCACATGAATACCTTGTAAACACTAAGTCATAATATACTCATCTGTATGACTCGTGTTATGAGACAGCATTTGTGATTTCACGAATTTTGCATAAGACGTACAGAAGAGTCATAAAATTGCCTACCTGAAATTCCGTGTGAACTGAGTCGTAATACTAATCAGCACATAAAATGTGCGAGACTATAACAACACTACGACTTAAATGACAAGAGTAAGGCTGACATTTATTCTGGTTGCCCGTCACCGAACCTGTTGACAGAAACATAACAGATTATGGCTACCACATTCTGGGCTTGGGAGACGATAATTTTTATGATTGGTAATCAGTGAGAATTACTAAAGCAATCCGGCGCACTAGACGTTATTTCTGTGTAACTATTCTAACAAACGTTAATTCGGTTTCCAACTTTACAGCTACTCACAATTTTGTATGAGTATCGGTTAGCCTTGTTCAGTTATGTATATATATATATAAGTTGAACGAAAGGATTGGATTATTTGTGTGGTGACATGCGAAACGTTCGGCTATCAATGTATGAAGGTGGTCCAGTAACTTAATTCCTGTCGAATCCAGATGTTTACATACGATGACTTGTGCCACATGATGGCCTGTACACGTTGCAGTGATTGTGCCCAAATTCGAATCATATTGCGTACCCAGTGTAACAAAACAGGCGGACTACGTACGTTTTTAGCTGTGTTCGTGTAATGTTGTGCTCGATCACTTTTCCCTGAAATGTCACAAAATCTAGGATGTAATATTTTGTTTTCTGTAAAAATGAAATTCCATAACCCATATAAAAGGCGTCAACTGTGAAATATTGCTGACGTTTTACATATTAACATCGAATTTTCTCTAACAGTGTACGATAAGTGTGCTCACAGAGAAGGAACATTTACTCAAGTTTTTTATAGTTGATTGATTCGAAACATTATTCTGTAGAATAGAATTTGTAACCTAATCCACGGCTATCGATGAATATTTTCAAACAAGTGTACGCAAAGTCAGTGTTTGTTGAACAGACAGTTACATGCTAGTATTAAGTGGTCACATACAAGTGATCACGGCTGCTGCAATCCCATAAACTTTTCAGACAGCCACATTATAGATTATGTAAGAATGTGACGGCTACGGTATTGAGGAACGCCCAACTCACAATAACTATATGTCAAGCTACATGTCAGTAACACCCTTGTCAATATCACAGATTCAAATGGAATTTGCAGTTTTCAACAAATATAACTTTCCCCACGGGTGGTATTTAACGTACGTTCACTGAATCCAACTGCAAATGTACACGAGTATTCGGAGCACTGGTAATTGTCCAAACGCAGGTTTCGAGCGGAGCGATACTTTCAGAATTCAAGGTTCCAGACGTTGATGCTAACTGGCCTCCACATGATGCTGAATTTCGGAAAAGGGGATGCAATTAAATGCAAAAACAGTTTAAAGCCAGAAGACAGAGCTTACAGACTGCACTACGACTAAACCATGCTGATGTTTCTTAATCATTCACGTCGGACGTGACCGGATTGATCTGTTTAGCTGTTTGACGATAGTAGCTTATGTACAAAGAACAGTTTGTAGACTAGACTGTTGAGTAATGGCGCTGCAGTCTTATACATTTCGTTTTATATGCCCACAATCTAGTCAATTTGAAACCACGGATTTCAATTACCGTCTGTAACTTATTTCTTTCATAAGTGGAGACTCTCTGCATCAATGCACCTGCATATAATCGAAACTAAACAGGCTATTCATGGGCGAATACAGTTGAATGAACTAGGTAAGTGTAGCACAAACGTACCAGAAATTGACTCAGAAGATTGAACGCCTGAAATGAAAACGTTTGCATACATTGAATTCGTGAATAATGCAAATCGGACAGTATGACTTTCGCGATTGGATATTTACATAACTGATGACTGATGATTAGTAGTTATTTTATATTAACATCGCTCCCAATCGGTCGCACCTTCCGCATTCTCATAGTCTACGCAGTCGGCGCCTTGCGAAAAGAAGCACTAAACGTAAGTATCGTTTTTGTTAGAGCTCGCCAATAGTGCACATTCGCAGCAATTTGATGATTTCTACGATTCCAGCTTGGATAAAAGTTCCACTTGTGGTGTCATCGACTAAAGTTAACAGGACAGTCACTGTATCGCCTTCCGAAGTGGTCGGACAATAAAAGCATTACTCACAGGCGAACGTGGTCACGTATGCTGATTCAGTCGTCCCTAATGTGGGGTCAATGTGGCAGTGGTCAACAGGGTTGCCTCACAAAAGCGTGGTCGGACTTCTAGTCAAGGCCGCAGCAAGGACGATCACAGCCGATTAGCTCCAACAAGAACAGAACACGAGTCGTGCTTATTTTTGAGAAGGGAGAACGGGAGGGGTAACGGGAACGCGATATCTGCGATCGGTTTTGAGCGATGTTCAATTTGTATTTTGAAAAATATATACGGAAAACAAACATAAATCATTAATGAGTAGTTGGGGAGTTGATTAATTTCAAGTTGAACATCACCCACAGTTGATCGCAGCTGTTGCATTCCCATAGACTTTCCAGTCGACCCCTTTCTAAATGAAACACTAAACTTGGAATTCAACTTGAAACATAATTCGCTAGTATTAGGATTTGATCATTAACTCACCTGAATCAGGTACTGTTGAAAACAAACAAAAAGAATAAACCAGTTTCATTATAAAATTGATGTTGTGCAGCGCTATGCACCAGTCTGTAGGATTAATCTATTTTATGATTAACGAGATAACTTTACTTCAACTTTTCAATATGAACAGTCCATTTTGAACGCGGCATAGTTGTGAATAAAATTACTATGTATTGCTACCTGCAGTAAATTGCGTCAAGAAGCCATCTTTCTCAAACGAACTATCGGATATGAACAGAGCGGCCAACTGATGAGAGCTTGATACGATGGATCCAAGTGAAGATCCCGAAATGATTGAAATCACCGGATAGGCACAGGTTGGTCCATCAAATATAATGAGATTATCGTATGGTCTCGAATACAACAGGGAAGGCTCGAGCTGTAAATGCACACATTTGCACAGAAACCTTAGTAAAGAGGGACATGTTCATATCATCAATTAAGTGATAGGCAATAACAAAAAGTGCAGAAAAAGAGATCATGTGTGGCTGGGCGAATTACTCTGAATTTCATGCATTTTATTTGACACGGTATTGAATAACAGTTTTGAGCAGCCTTCTTGGTTCGACTTCTCTAAAGAGCTACAACGAAATAGCTCATATAGCTGAATAATTAATGAAATATCGATTGTCCAGTAAAAAGTATATATATAATACATACAGAGCGAATTTGTTGAGAGGATGAGTTGTCCTGTGTCCTTTTCGAAAACATTGAAGGTTCCTGTGCAATGCGAGAATCTTCGTAAATTCACATTGTATAATATTCCTTTTGTCCGTTAACTGAACTTTCAGAACTGTCTCCGTGACTCAAAATAAAACTCTTTTCCTTAGTCAAGATTGCAATACTGTTTGGGCAACAGGTAGCAGCCTACAAGTTTCATGTTGAGGTTGAGTAAATGCGGAAACGGGAAGGGCAAATGAGCAAATTTCGACCGCCATCTTTTGGAGAACGCAAAGCACAAGTTCATAACCAAAAAGCTTGATCGCATTAACGGTTTTCTATGTAAATTTATTTCAGTTAACAACTTTTCACTTGTCACATTGTTGAATATGCGTTGTATACTTAAGTAAGTATACTTAAACTGCACTACACTTTTGCAGATATGTCTTGCTACTGACAAAAAGACTGGCTCAAATTAAAAAACGAATGAGAGTTTTTGTTTTTCAAACTAATGGTTACACGATGGTTTATCAAATACAGGTGGCCAATATATAGTGTGCTTTGTAGTCTACAAATTCGCCGGGTAAACCATATATTGTACGTGATTTCATCCGAGTAGAGATCAGTGTTTTGATCTGAATCGTTCTCTACCCTAAGCTACTTCAGTCAGCAAGCAATACGCAACTACTCTCCGTCAAGCTGACTGCTATCACTATAACAATAAACACTGTTAGTGCGAGCATGATGACGTTCTATTGTATGGCGAACCGACCGAGTAAACGTTTTCTTTATTACTTTCCACTTCATTGGACGATTGTATTACTCATATGAACTGAACGACCTTAAGTCCACAACAATCTGATTGGTCCATGGCATCCAACCAACGAAAGCTTTGCAGTTAATAAAGGATAGCATTTTCCAATAATCTGTCTCGAGACGGGTACGATTACATTGGGAGTCGATAAGGTTAAATCCAGATATCTATCGGACTTATCACAGAAACTAGGTCATTGTCCAGCCAGTTGCCGATTGTTTGATTGCTCTGGTACGTGACGTTCGTTCATTGGTTTCAACGCGCATATTGGTCACCGATCTGATGGATTCATGGTCGTGGTAGATGCAGTGCTAAAACATACCACTTTTAATTGTAATACCGAATCAAACAGCCTGATTTCGATAACCTGGGCAGTACAGCATGTTCTTATTCGGACGCTCATCAGTGCGTTACCTGGCACCCAACAGATCATTTAGAAGGCTTGACCAGTGTTAAACTATTGCATACTTTCAACCAGATGAATGTGGAAAGTACCGTTGATCAATCGTGTTTCCCATGCCCCAGTTACCGTTGGTTATATTCTTGTATTAGGTTCGAAAGCTGTCTTGATGTTCAACCGATATAACCTACTGTACAAAACAAGCGGAAAAGTAACTACACATATAAGTTCTGGGCTGTCAATTTTACTTTCCTATGAAAACTGAGAAATGGAATGTGGTGAATCGGATACAGAGTTCACCTGTGACACACGCTCTGATTGCCAAATTCAGTATATTTGTCAGTCATTCTGCAGCATTGTCATCTTTGTTCGGCACTGGAAATACAAGCTTCTCTCTTACATCCTGTATTTCACGTTTCGATAAAGTTATTGCCATGTTTTTGGTGATAAATCTCCCCAACAATAGGTCTTGTATAAGTTCAAGCCTACTGCCTAAAGCATCAGATGAACACATTCAGTAATGTCTGTCAGTCAGGCAACACAACAAATTTCTATTTTGTTTTAAGGGCATGAATCTGTGAAAGTTTATGTACTGAGCTGTTCAGGCATTCTTCCGGTGAATCCTGTATTGAACACTGCCTTCTCGTTGTCATTGTAAGTGAATATCTACGTAGGATATTTAAATTCCTGTCTTCTTTAAGCGTAAACTTAATTGGTTGGTGGGCACGGTTGAACCTGTCAACTACTGTGCGCATATTAGTATTCGAGCTAGTAATGATAAGTATATCGTCTGCCTATCCATGATACTGACTGAACTGGCTAACGGTGGATGGAAATAGGGGGCGTTCAAGCCTCCACATTGTAGTGACCAGCGATCGTGTAGCTTCTCTAAGGAACCCAGGCTGCAACAGTGTTTTCCCGCTTGTTTGTTATGCACGCGTGATTCTGTGTACGCCTGCTACAAGAGGCCTGATACGAACCTTATTCAGTCGTGCAACTAATTGCATGCAGCAAATGCTTGTTCTTTCCCTACCGACTCATCTACTATTCCATTCTTCAAGGTCGTTTGACCCGAACCTTTTCGAGCACTGTTTAACGCGTTCGAAGGTTCCACGCATTTTTCGCCTGGCGCACTTTTGAGCGCCACCGAGTGGGCTATTGCTTACCTCGCGCTTCTTTTCTTTTTCCTCTTGGTTGCTGCCGTTGGTCCCAGACTAGGCTAGAGATAACTACTTCAAGAAACTTAAGCGAAGACGCTTCAGAACTTGCAAAATTCACTATTTCGTGGGCGGATGTCAGCCTTCATCACAGATGATTTTAAACATATTCACAATTTGTCGGTTACTCACTTTACCAAAGCTCAATTAGATATGCTTTCGTTGGGCTTAGATTTCGAGGTGCCGCCTAAACAAGGGAACAACCTATAAACCTAGGTCCAATTTGAAAACTTGTGTGATCAAGTTAAAGATCTTACTCCCGCCTCACTGGACAATGTGGACTGGTTTCGTGCAAAGTTGATTGATATCTCGCACGAGTTTCTATCGGCCCCCATATGCCAGCATTGTTGTTTGTCCGCAGAACACTACAGAGCTATCAAGGAGCTCAAAGAAATGACTGGCTTAGTCTTCCTTAAGCCAGACAAGGGGTCTGGCATCGTCATAATGAAGAAAGAGGACTATGTAGCCAAGATGACTGTGGTATTTTCTGATGCACGGAAATTCCAATTGGATGCCAGGCCCAGTAACAATTTCCTGATTGAAAAACAAATATCAAGGAAACTACAAATATTGATGTTACATGGATATATTTATGAGGTCCAGTATAAGAAACTGAAACCAACAGGCATACAGACACCGAGGATGAGTGGTTCATCAAAAACCCATAAGACGGGTATCCCACTACAACCGATATTATCCATGAACAACTCGGCATACCACAAGCTGGCGTGATGGTTAGTGGACATCTTTCAACCTATTCGTGGATCGTTATCCCCCAATTGTGTTCATAGTTCCTTTGAGCTAGCAGAAATTTTGCAGAACAATTCAGTAAATCCACAGATGATGTACTCCGTCGACGTAGACTCTTTATTTACTAATGTACCGCTGCGTGAAACCGTTGAATTTTTGTGATTTTATTTTTAGTCAAAATGTAAATGTAGGTAATCCATAAGATCTTCTTAAGGATCTCATTTTTGCTTGTACAGAAAATATTCAGTTTGAAATTGAGGGTGTTAACTATAGACAGATTGATGGTATAGCCATGGATAGCCCACTGGGTCCCATATTGGCGGATGTATTTTTGGGAATGCTTGAAAGACAGTTTCAAGAAAGGATTTCGGGGGTTCTGCTTTACAAACGTTACGTGGACGACATTTTAGTTTTTACTGATGAATGTGCTTTCGCTTCGTTTTACAATTATTTCAACTCCCTCCACCCAAACCTCTCTGTATCACATGAGGTGAAAGTTAATAATTGTTTGTCGTTCCTAGATATTCTTATAACCAGACATCAAGACAGTACATTACAACGATCTGTTTATCGCAAGCCAACTTGAAGTGGACAATATTTGCAGTTCTCCAGCTTCGCGCCAATTGCTTATAAAGAAGGGCTAGTGAAAACGTTATTCCACAGAGCCAGAATGATTTGCACAGCAGATCGATTGGAGAAAGAAGAAGAGTTTATTAGGGAAACGCTGGTGGAAAACGGCTATTCTGCAAAAGCTCCTTTGATCTCACCACTGTGATCGCAACGTCCAGTCTGGTCTCAGACAATTGATCACAGATAAAATTGTCGGTTTCAAGCAACGATACGTTAGCGAGTAACTACACAAAATCCAGTGGAATGGATTTCTGTAAATTAATATTAATTTTCTTTATACAGTGGACGCATTCAAACACATCATGTGGACCGAAAGGGACAACGGCTTTGTGAACGGGTTCAAGCAGTTACATTAAACACTTCATCGTTGATTGGAAAGGCGGGTTCATAATATCAAGTTTCAAACGATCCACCAAATAAATTAGAGTTGTGGACTTTTGGTAAACCACAGAGACGGAATGTAGTAGCGTGGTGAAATTAATGCACGAAGGCGATTTAGTATACGGTGTCCCAGTTCCTGGGTAATAAGTCCGATTGATATCTGGACCCAACTTTACAAATTCCTTATATAACTGTACTGGAATGAATTAAAATTCTGGATAACACGTGTACGCTTGTATGTGTTTAGTCTCATTATCGCAAGTAGGGTATCTGAGACGATTATATGTTTTTAGGCGGATGATACACCAGCTATGATTGAACTTTTTAATATACAATTAGTGACAGGTACGAGCTTGAGTACCTAGTATTTCCTATTGCCCTTCCACTAGAAACACCTGAAGTAACTAACATTTGCTGGCCCAACGACGAAACAGGACGTATGCGGTATAGGTTTGCTAAAGCCACTGTTGACAGAAATTCAATTTTGAAAAATCCGCTACTTCTAGGCATGGTGCGTCTTTTACAACCCACAACAAATGAAATATAACATTATAGCAATATTATAACCAGCACATCCCCAAGTAAACAGTCAATACGGTCAGAAAGCTCGCTCATTTTTTCGCAGACATAAACCGAATTTCCAAAGGTCACTTGCACAACTGATTGCATTTAGCCCAGTTAACCGGTGATATTATTCTGCGTCATATCATTTCGGCTATAAAATGAAACGTACGTAAAGAACTGATAAGATTTCAGCCTGGTCATTGAAACCTTTTTGTTTGCGACGTGCTATGAAACATCGGGACACTTACAGGTGATGGTCAGCCATGGCCGCTTCAACTGAAAGACTGCCATCTATTCTGTCAGTTATCAGATTCTCTGAAACTGTCTCCCTCGTAGTGGAATTCATGACAGTTATGTAAAGTGGTTATGATCACTGTGTTCATCTAACTAGCACCATACACGTTTGTGGATAATTACTTCGGTTTTATCCACCCCAAGTGGTACTTGCCAAAATTGTCTGATCTTTCCAATTCAGTTCAGTTTTGTCAATAACGACATCCTAGTAGATGCGCTCGAAGACTATAAGCAGTTTCGTGTTGATTTTTTCCTGCTATCAAGTCGACGCACAATGCGGAAGATGCTGCTTTGTTTAGCTGCCTTGTCGCGAGTAGGTTTGCATGCTAAACAAGGTGAGTGACCAGGCGTCAATAAAACTTTCCACCTTCGAAGTAAAGAGCATCACTGCAGGACTGAAATATTCCCAGTGCTACATGTCCCATTGCAGGCACTCTGCCTAAGATTGTCGTATACGTCACACATGTGGGTGGTTCTAACTTGTCAACTTTACATATTGCTGGTGAGATAAGAGCGAGAGCAGCAAAGACAGATATAAGCACTGTAAAACCGTCTCATTTTTGACCTTCAGATGCCCTCCGACTGTCACTGAGAAAAAAGGTGTAATTTGGTTGTGTCCATTTTGTGTTGACCTATGGTTCAGAAGCGTAAGCATTTCACTACGGATAGATCAGCAGACTTGTAGACTTATCTCCACCAACCAGATTACATCAAATGAGATGGTTTCGCGAGCAAGGAGGCCGTTTACTGCTGCATAGTTCGTGATAATTAGATTACAGTTTTCAAGGTTAAAATGCGCACACCCGGAATAGGACAGGAATTTTTGTCTATATTCTTACATTGTGCCATGCACCTACGTCACTCAAGCATGACAATAAAGAATCTGAGCACATGCTATGCGATGCTATAGTTGGTATATATATACGTGGTCTCAAGATCCAATGTTTCTCGGAGTTCGTAAGGCAATATAATATGCACGTGACCTTAATACTTAAGAGTAGGCAATCTCCTACTGTGGTTAGTCATCAAAACAAGGACGAATACTAAGGATGAGTTGGGGATTTGATAAGTACGAGAGAAGTCTACGAGAATGAATGCTTGGGAGATTTTGATAACAAACAATAGCAGACGACGAAAAACCAAAACAAGAACAACAGGTGATTACTGTCTGTTCAAATTTGTGTTGTGCTGATTGATTACTGGTATTTAACATTTTCAGGTCGATTTGAAACGTTTGAACACTGCATTTGAAACGCTTGCTTATATCTGTTAGATGTTACAACAAACCCACTTACAACGCATCTGTAAATCAACTTGTGAACTTACCCAATGTTATGACATATGCGTACGTCATTGTGCACACGCAGTTCACAAAGTCAGCATCCCTGCCGATCTTTCAAGCCGAAATTTATGTGTGATTTAAAGCCTGGGCTTTGGGGGAAGTTGATCTCCAATCACGTTATTTGCTGCAACATTCGAATGTTTGTTGCTGGTAGATGTGGGATGTTATGCATTCTTCGTTAGACACCTAGAGCTGTTGCCCATAATAGGATTCCCATCGGTAGAGACAACCATCCTTGTATTCTATCCTTCAATTAACGTTAACTTTCTAAAACGACTTACTTGTTAAGGAGACTCTTTCACCGCAAAGTTAGTAACCTTACCAAGTATCAGTCGGTTTACTTGAGACCAACTATAGTTTGTATTACTTAGGACAGGTTGAAGAAATACTAATAAATACTGCTAAACGTTTTGGACAACTTGAATGATCCTTGATGGCCGTGGGTTGCGACTTTCCAAAATATATCACTAAAATGCCACAAAACACTAAATAAATGTGCTTACTGGGAGTCTTTTTGAATAGGATTCATGAAGTTGAAACAAATATGGGCTAACTCATTCCCTTTGGTTGACCAGACAAAAGTGCATACCAGTCACGAATCAGAATGACAATATTTTATTTAAGGATGTTAGATCGTTGCAAGTGTTAACGAACCTCCTCAGAATCTCATCCTAACTTATGGGCACAAATGTTACAATTTTGTTTGGTAAGATGACATAAGTATCAGCTTGAACGGCAAACTTTGGATGAAACCACTGCTGACTGTGAATGTGTTCTCACTCATCAACTGTCTACGTAGATAAACTTTGACTAAACGTCTTACTTTGGATGCATAAATGTGTATTTAGTACCTAATCAGCGAGTTATCCCTGCTAGTTATCCCTGAGTCCGTTATACTTTCATCCGTGGTCTTGTGAAACAGTACGTTTATGCACACTTAACATTTGCATTCATTTTTGAAGACAATCGCGGGTTTCAGGAGGATTTTGACCGGTAGTCAAGTAGTTTAGTTCGAAAATCTGGAAAAATTTCAGAAAATGGAGCCGTGACGGTCCCGGTTCCGGTCTTAAATAGCAAATTGAAGCGAACTTTCTCCCAGATTAATTCTCCTCAGCCTCCATGCAGAAAACAAAGAGTGGAGTTTGAATGTTGTGAGATAGTTTTATGCGTACAAAATGCCTATACCGGAAGAATGATCTTGAGTTATTCCAAGTGAAGTTTTTTGTTGAATTTTTGTGTTCGCGTTGTTTCAAAGAGCTTCCTTAAGTAGTTTATCCTATTGGACCGTCTAAAAGACCGTCTGCTAGTTCAAAGAGCCTGCTATGTCAGACTATTGTCATCTGTCAGGATCTATTGATCAGAACTATCTGATTTTGAATGCTTACCCATCAAAATGTTTCAACCAGTTTAGACCCAGGTTTTGTCGTTGATGTACAGATGAAAAGAAGCAGCATGTTTGAAAATACCAGAAGATACTTCCCTTGAAACTACAACGCATATCCAAGTAGCAGACCTATGCCTATCATTAGGCACGATACTGCGACCGTGATGTGTTACCGGAGTCGCTGAACTTTAACGAGCGTCATTATTCTCTGTTTACAACAAATATGCCCTCCCCAGACGCAATTTTTTGTTTGGCAACATGATATTCCTACCAGTGTTAAGAAATACATGCTATTACGAAACAGTCGTCCTACCAGGCTCGTTCACACAGTGTTAATCGTCAACATTTATCGGGGCTGTCTGTTGTGAGGACGGTGTCACTACTAACACCTTAGTTCCATGACAGAATCCTTAGTGATGTAAACATGAATTTGTTAACATAGCGGAGCAAACGATTTTCATTAAAACTTCACATTCCGTCTGCACAATGAACTCACAGACATTGCAATGAAATCCAGTTTGATACGACTACCCGCGTTCACATTTATCTGCCAGTTACAGAAACTGTATGCTGAATAAGATTGTAGTTGCGGGCCAACTGCAGTTTCGGTGTTGTTTGCGGAAAAACGTTCGTTGCAGTCTTTCAAGAGAAAAAAATACTTTATCGATCATGAAGACTAAATGTTTTGACTAGCAGTCAACAAAATACTCTCAGATTGTTTTCCAATAAGTGTTGTCTAACAGCAATGGGCTTAAACTGTCAGTAATGGGGAATTCATAGTAGAATATACAATCAAAAGTGAAAGAACCTTATCAGTTTGAGACGTTTGACAATTTAGTCAGAAAACATCACAGCGTTACCTATCACAGAATAACTACTGTACTGTCCAGCTTGCCATTCTGTTACAAATTAAATGCCACCCAAACATGATTGCCAAATTTATATTCTTGTCACTCTTTTGATTGGACCACTTTAATTGGAACCACCGTATTGTCATCTTGTGTTTGAAAAATTCGGTTACTAACCTTGTAGAATGCATTCGAAAAATTACAGTACAGTATATACTGACTGGAAGTAGTGGAAACTGGTTGAACCCTTGATTGTTTCGGATTGAAGTGATATATGTAACTTTGTATCTCGTTTGACCGAAAATTACACCAACTCAGAGCGTGTGTAAACTCGACAAGCTAGTGACATACGTAGTATGTTGATGATTCTTGGGCACCATCCGTTAAACAGTGGCTGTGCACGTCCATTTTTTGTTAGTATTCAAATATAGCATGCAGCAACTTATCGGCAGGGAAATGCATCAAATTAAACGTATAAATACCCAAATTACCGAATATTACATGAAGTATATAATGATGACAGAACTGTAGGTTATACACGCTCCTGCAATGAGTTTTGAAAGATTCCATGTAGAGTGCATCGATTTGAATCAGCTTGTATCTATCAATTTTGCTTGGTATTGTCTACCGATTAATCGTTAACGCCATTTTCAGTCTAATTAGCCTGCAGATGTTATCACTTGCCAGGTGTAACTACGCCATACATTAGGCTCTTTCACAGAAACCCAGGCTTGGTAACAATCTTTTTTATTTTTCTCATTAATCCCTTAAACCATTTGATGTCCCGATGAAAATCAATATGTTTTCTGCCGTATCTAATCTTTCATTCAACGTCTCACTGACTAGTAGTGTGACGATTACCCAAATTTTACTCGTGTTCTTTCCCACACACAATACTCTTCACCTCCACCCTATAAAGCCATTGAACAACGCCCTGTACTACGCGCTCAAAATTTTTTCACCAAACAAGATTTATACTATGTCCCATAATTACACGAGGCAATCGGTTTAACCACCCCATCACTGACTTATTAAGCTTTACGCCTACACCTACATACGTCTGAATCTGGAATGCCCCACTCGTAAGATCATCCGGCGTCAGATACTGTAAACGTTTCGTTAGCTATATTCCAGAGTATTACTCAAGTTTAGATCATAGAAATTAGTGTTTCGATTACCAATAAATATTCTAAGATTCGATTGTCATCAGGACACTACCTGTGACACCGAATTTGCAGAAAACCTGTGAAATTTGGGTATTCGATTGACGCTAAAGGGACAGTTGTTTTGGTTTAATTCCACAGAAAATCAGGTAACCAGTTTAATGCTTCAAACTTGTTAGGCTGCAAATATCTATGACCTTAGTAATCGACTATAAAATATCGGCATTGCTACTTAGTTCAGTAACAACTATAACTCTGGGCAGACCACCTAAGATGAAACAAAGTTTGCGAGTATGGTAGTGCTGACATTGATAAGTGCATATCTCAATATTGATCCACTACAAAATTTGTTAAGCTGATTTTCCTGTTTTATGAAATACTGAAACTACAATGTGCTTAGCGGAGTTACTAGGAGTTGTCGTCCAGTAACGTGTCAGTAGATTCATTAGGGTGAATCTCACCATGAGCACCACTAAGTAGTAGTATTATAAAATCGCATTCTAATTAAACCCCTATTAATATTTCACGAACGCGTACATTCATTGTAACTATCTATACGTCTGCTAATTGTATTTAACATGTGAACAACTAATGACACTGCACTTCGACGTAAAATACATGTAGACTACACTCAACTATTCTGTCGGTAAGTTTGTGTTTATAACACGTAGTTTAATGCTATACCCAGGACTTATCTGAACCATATGGAATGTTTTAATCGTACACGGTTGTTACACTAGATTTAATAGCACGTATCAGCATCATGTTCAATTACCCGCTATGGGCTCTTTTGCTTTAGTTTACTGTGTGAAAGTGGAACAGATTAGATATATTCATAAGTTACTAACCTGACCAAGTTTGCGTGGTCTCTGGAACTGTTCTAACTGGAATTGAAAAAAAAGTTGGATTGTGTTGTGTAGCCAGCGTTAGTGACAGAATAATACTTCAGCTGAATTCAACCTGTTTGCCTAATCAATTCTGTATAATTTTGTCTCCAGTTTTGTAGAAAGGAGAATTTGTAACGCGAAATGGTAAAACTATTTAGCGAAATCTGCATCTCTTGGTTATCCTTGCGTGTTCCAACGCTCTAGTTTGCGTAGTATTGAGTTGCATTTACATGATGAATGAAGAGCAATAGCATCTCAAGCCTAGCTTCCGAATGTCGTCAATTTTATCAGTCAACACAATATGGGAAGAAAACGAACGAACAACGAACAGCAAACCTACATCCATACCCTAATATAGTGAGATTTTTGTTCGAACAAATTACATCTTAACTATTTGTGTTTGTTTTTAATCAGGCCAAGTAAATTTACGTTACGTTATTTAGCGAATTATACTCATATAAGCACTTTATGGCTTCATAATACTCTAAGTAATCTCGTAACTACATCTATTTGATACGTGTACTCTGTTGCTAGATTTAAACTACCAGTAAGTTTGCATACCTGCCGTGAAGGAAACGTTTAAATGTCCGCCAACAACGATGATCGTGATTTGATTTCCACTTGATTTCAAGTATCCGGGACTTATTGTTGTCACCCCTCTCTTGTAAAATATTGTCTCGGCCAGACAGCCGTTACCGTCGAGCACACGATACCAGTCATAGATTGTTCGAAGCTGTGGGAAATGTGCGCAGTAATTTGCAGGTTACGCATGTTGTGTACAATGGAAACGAGACATGAAAATTCGCTATTGTTTATTTTAATACACCGAGTCTCAAGTGGTTATGGTATTTAGTGGTGAATATAACGGTACGTTAAATTTTGAGAGTAGTCCAATTTCTAATGTTTGGGCCATCAGATTCAACTTCTGCTTGACGCAAATTTTCAAGCAAAAGAACACTATTTGCGTGTAAGCTGGCAAATATATCATATTTTAATAATCTCCGAAACTGCCAAGGATAACTCAAAACAAACAAACTAGCATTCTTTCACGTGCTACTATAAATAGTTTTATCATTATGTTTACTATTATACTGTCTTAACTTAAAAACGCTGTGCTAGATGAAACAAACCTTACTTATGAGTGGTTGTCATGACGCTCAGAGTCTTAACGCATAATACATTCACCTCAAGAGAATATTGACTAGTTGTCCTACAACCGCTTGCGATAATTCTTTCTCAAGTCAACACACTTACGTAGGTTTAATTACGTAGTGAGAAAGTGACCGTTAACGAGTGGAAATAAGGATGAATGCTAGACTTTGTGCAATAACTGGTTGGAAATGGATCCAACGTTGACGTCACAAGGTCGGAGTCTAATGTTTGTGTGTGTGTGTGTGTGGTTAGAGTGGACATGATTGTGTTGTTATCACGAAAGTTCCAAGAACTGAGCAAATGTTTGTGACAACAGGTTAGGTTTGCATAGTCGGATTACAGTCGACTCGGCAGTAGCCACACTATGCTGACGAACTGTATTATATTAAGAGAAGACTTTGTAGATTTTGACTAGAAGAGACATGTAATGCTTCAGCAGCGTTTGTTGCATCTCTACTGGCGTTTACTGCAGACAAATCAAATGTACAAAAGACAAAACAATGACACAAAACCACGCTATGTACTTAAACAAACGATTCCTAATGGGTGGATAATCTTAGTATACTGCGGAAAGATTACAGTTGTTTTGGTGCACTGCTGCAAGAACTTGGCTGTCTATTGCAAGTAAGCTCAAAAATTCTTTGAATTTTGACCTAGCCAAGAAATAGATTCTTAATGATCCAAACAAATACACACTAAATATATCATGATAATAATTCGACGAATGAGGCCTATTCAAAGTAAACATGTTTACCCAGGGTTTCATTTGTGATTACAAATG